>CM019224.1:3999557-4018323 GCA_009741485.1 Malurus cyaneus samueli
GTTTTAATTCAGAATTTCTCCTACAATGAGGCAGAAGGTCATTACGGACTTTTCCAAATAACTCTGTATTGGGCTTCATTATTAGCAAGAAGGGAGAACAATATGTGTGGAACCCAGAAACAAATAAAATTCTTTTTTTATTACAGATTTTGTTGGCTTTTTTTTTTTTTTTTTTTGTTTGTTTTTTGCCCCTACTACTAAGCTTTTTAATTGACTCCCTGACTGAGCTCAGATTTTGTCTGGTGTTTTCCTCTTTTGCTGTTAATGCAAGTGCAGTGATGGTTATAGGCACTTGCAGGAGCTGATACCCTGAAAACCTCTGCAGTAATTCAGAAAGGTGACAGTTCTGCTTTCTGCCTTCAGTCCAGAGTGTCCAAAAGAAAGAACATATTCCTGGCATGGTAATAACTAGAGGCAGACAGATATGCTTCTCATCATTAAAAGAGTTTTTCTGTGCTGTTCTTACAGAGAACTGAAGTGAAATACATTAGGTTTCTTACTTCTTATACATTGTGTTAGATTTAGAGCCCTTTGAGCTCAGTGGAGAAGTTCCCATTTTGTTTAGTGGATTTTAGATTAGCCTCTCATAAGAACGTCTCCTGCAATTTTTTCTTCTCTAAATTATTGTGTGTGAGCCTTATTCTTTGGAAATGCATGAAGAAATTTTTCTTCCTTTTGTTTACAAGTGTAAGACAGACTTTCTTTACCTCTTCATCTGCTTAGCAAAATTTTACCTGATACTTTTCAGAGTGGAAATAAAAATACTTTTAGTATTTATGACAATTAATTTGTTCAGCTTGGATACATTAAATGCATGTAGTGGGCTTGTTTAGACTTATATAAAAATGTCTCTTTCAATTTCAAGTGATAAAAAATTCTATTTTCTGTTACAGCTCACTTGTGTATGTGTACAAATTCCATTTACTTTCAGTAAATGGAATATAATGGTTATTTACTTGTAGGATTAAAGAATAAATAATAGAACACTGTTATTTTATCATTTTCCTTTTTTTTCATGTTTCTTTTCTGTCTGGAGAAGAATATCAACCTCTCATATTTTATCATATTATGCCTGCAGATCAAATGGTTGTGGGACTGTGATGTTGCAAGACTTGAGGAATTTGCCCAGTCGAAACAATGGTGCTTGTACATAAAAGACAATAAAACAGGTGATAAAGCACAGTCTGTTTGCTCAGTGTTGTTGATACCTTGATGGGATGTGAAGGGAACATTTCACGTTTGCTTAGTCTCCTGTTCAATAGAATTTAGAACAAATCTTTCCTCAAAAAGGATAGGGCTTATCTTTCCTCACTCAATCATGTCTTGATGTGTGTTCTAAGGCAATTAACAAGGGGAGCATCCAGTAGCCTGAAAGTGCCTAAACTGCAAATGTTCGTGTTTGAACAACAGGAGACAGTGATGCAGGTTTGATGTCAGAGCACCTGAACACCATGTGCAAAAAAAGGTTTATTTTCCTTAAAATTCTGCTCAGTTGCTCAGAATCTCAAATTCTGGTAGGAATTTGGTTTTGGTGGTAGAGCGGTTGTAGCATTTTAAGAAACAGAAATTGTGAATAGGCTCAGGGCACTTGGAGGACTTGGATTTTTGTGTGTAGTTGATGGTTCATTATGTTGGATTTAATATAATCAGTTATCTTTGTACATTCTTGACATTCTTGTGAGTGTGAGGCACCAGGAGGGTTTGTTGTGGCACAACTTCAACCAGGGGGATTTGCTGGTCAGATCTTCAACCAGCAGGGTTTGATGTGTAACAGATCTTCACCAGAGGGATTTGCTGTGTCACAGACCTTCAACAGCCCATGGGATTTAGGTGCTGCTGGCCCTGGTCACACCCCACCTGTGTCAAAACAGATTTGCTGAACTTCACAAGCTTGCCAAGCAGAGAACTTTCTCAGATCTCAGACTGTCTGCCACTGAAATCCACACCCTAAGTCAAGTGTAAATACTAAATGCTCATCAAGAAGCAGCCTGAAATTGTTGGAATGTCCAACAAGGTGTGCTGTGAGTCAGGGCAATGTATGGAAGCTCAATGTGCTGTGGCTAGGAGGGACTTAGAACATAACATTTCCTTTCTCAGAGAGCTACAGCGTCCAGCTGAACAGGAAGGCAGCAGTTTTGTACCATTAATGGCTCTTCATGATTAGAAAAAATAAATGTATGAAAACTGATGTTAGATTGAGCCCAGATCTGAGCAGGAGAACAGAAAGATGAAGGAGGCCTGATGTTCCCTGTTTGTGTGATTCCTCCTTCTTTCCTTTTGCATGCAAAGGACTGTTTCTGGCTTTATGCAGTGAAAAACGAGGAAGCAGTTTGGAAAGATTATGAAAATCACATTTCCCAGCTTCCAAAACATAACAAATCTTGTGTCAGTTGAACCGTGCAACGAAGGCAGGTTTGGGGACTGTAGAAATAAGGAAACAGCTGGTTAGTTTGCTGCCCTGTGGGTTCTCCAAGAGATCCAGGCAGGATGAAAAAGTGTGATAATCATGGATATCTCACAGGCTGCTGCTGCTGCCAGTTTCCGTGGTGGGAAGGCAGAGCCTCTGCTGACCTTGTTTGCGAACAAAGTTAAAGGATCGGCTGATTTGTCATGTTTGGGCTCCTCCCATTGCGTCGCTTATCTAAGAGTCAGCCTGCTCTGCTTCAGAATCCTCAAGATCTTCTGGTTTTATTGAGTTATGAAGGTGACAGTGAAATGCTGCTGCGTGTTCCATGCAGTTATGAAATGCACTTTTGGTCTAGAACCTGTTCAGCCATTGGAATCAGTGCAGAAGAACAAAGCACAGGAGGAAGTGGAAACTTACAGAGAAATTATTATCAACCACTGATAAGATTTTCTTATTCTGTTCACAAAACTGGTGACATTTGGATGGCAATCTCTCATTGTGTTATGGTCTAACACCAACCCCACTATCACATTTTCCTTTTCATCTCTAAACTCTCTTCATGTGTTTCACTGGTCCTCCTTATGCCACGGAGCTGCTATCACTCAGTGTTAATGAGAACAAAAAACAGCAAAAATTCTATTTGAAAGTCCTTTATACCCCAAACAAGTGATTGGAATTTTAGCTCGAGAGCTGTGTGTGCTCAGCCTTTATAACTAGGTGTGTCTTTTTAGATACTTATTAGTTTGAGGTTTCCATACATGTTGAAAAGCCCTTGTGGACTAAGTGTATCATTAAAGAATAAACACAATCTTGAGTAGTAGAAAATATTTTCCCCAAGTTTTATAGGCTACTCCAGCACACAGTTTCTGTCATATTTTCTCAGAAAGGCGATGATGACCTTGAATGAAGACAAGTTCTGGTCTTTGCAGTGTCTCTTCCTGATCCCTTTTGCAGGCAATGCGACTAGTGTGGCGTAGAAGGAAGAAAAAACGGAAGCGCCACTGCACATACATCAAGAGCGCCCAACCTGATCGAACAAAAAAACCTATCTGACGGAAATTTCGCCTCCTCTTGCAAGCTGTCAGGGTGATACCTCTGCAGTGGCTTGGGGACAGCAAGGGGCCCTTGAAGCTCCCTGTGTTGAGGCAGCGTGGCTGGTGGGCTCAGTGCAAGCACTCCAGCAGCAGCCCCTGCTACCAGCTGGTAGCCACTCAAAGAGCAGACAAGGGCAGGAGCGAGCTCAACTGCTTCATTTTTCAGCCTCTTGTGACGCTCTGCTGATGTTCTTTAGTTAAATCTTCATTAGGAACAGTTTCCTCCTGGGTGCTCCACGCTAGCAGTGTTGTTCAGTTGGCTGCTGTCCCACCTGGCTGGGGACAGTCTCAAGGATGGATCTGCCCATGCTCCTCAATTTGCCTTTCTCCCACACCATCCTGGGCTTGGCAGGCAACAGCAACATTTCAGGCTCCTTGCCCTGATCACACCCCCAGAGCAATGACTGTTTTAGTTCCACAGGGGCTGTGCATGGCCCAGGGGCTCTGTGGAATGGTCTCTACAACATTTCCTATTCCAGGCAGTGATTTGTGTGCCTGACCTGGTGGGAGCCATGCCTGACACGCTGAAGATGGCAGGTCCACTGTAAAACAAACCTTCTAAAATGAAAATCTGCCCTTGTGTTTGATCCTGGTGCTCAGCCACAGCTCTGAATGTCTGTTTCTGTAAATTGTGGTGGTTGCCTTCGATGCTCCTGCTTTTTGACTTTATCCCATGTCCATGGTGGTAGCAGCAATCTTGCATCTTGTGCATGTGAAGCTGCCATACTCACATGTAATTGTTTATCTATGTATAAAAACTCTGCCTGTATGGATTCAGTTTAAACATGTGTCTGCATAAAAATGCAAAGGGTGTGAGAACCAGAAAGAAGCCCAAGAAGAGAAGTGAAGGTTCAAATAATTTGCATGCTTACATCTACTTTTGTGCTCCCCATAATATTCAGGAAGGTTTTAGACTTGATTTCTACCTGCACCTGGTAAATCTACTACAGCATACAGTAAGTGAAATAAAATGGACTCTGGAGTCTGACTAACCACAATCCTCTCCTGCAATTTGAGAAATTGAACACAGGGAGAGAGTTTCTTTCCTCCTCATGTGCCTGTGACTTGAAGCATAAATGCATTTGGCAGCTGACCTCGATCAAGGAAGCAAAAGCTCTTTAGTGTTCATAGAATCACAGGTGGTGGTGAAGGGACCCTCAAAATTTTTTTAACCCCAGCCATGTCAGGGCCAGCTCCCCTGTCCAGGCTGCCCAGCCCAATGTCCAGCCTGGCCTTGGGCACTGCCAGGGATCCAGGGGCAGCCACAGCTTCTCTGGCACCTGTGCCGGGCCTGCCCACCCAAACAGGGAACAATTCCTTCCAATCTCCCATCTGGCCCTGCCCTGCACTGGGAAGCCATTCCCTGGCTCCTGTCCCTGCAAGCCCTTGCCCATTGTCTCTCTCCATCTTTCCTTTGGCTCCTTCAGGCCTGCAGGGCACAATGCAAAATATGAAGAAACTTCACTTAAAGCTTAATTATATTTGAGAGCAGGAAACATTCCTCCTAAATCTGAGACAAAGTTCATTTTTAAGTGGGAGTTGCATCATTATCTGCCATTCCTTTGTTCTGTTTCTGTGTTCTTTTAAGGTGAACTGAAACGAAACAAATATTTACCTGCTGTTCTTACTAAGTGATCAGCTATAACATTGCTTTACTTTTAATGTTGAAGGCTCTGTCAAACTGCAAATTTTGATGATTACTGTTTCTCTCTTGCTTTTGAAAAAGCTGTACATATCTACATATTAATGTACTCAACTATGCATTAGGAAAAAAAAAAAAAAACAAACACCTGATTTTGGTATTTTGAAAGAGAAGGGGAAGGAAAGAGGATTTGTATTTATCAGAGTGCATGGAGGGAATAAATCTCCAAAAAACACCACAGCAATAGAGACCTTTCCTTGCTGCTTTGGGTAGGATTACAGGTTCACAGAGTGTAGTTGCTGTGTGGTTGCAAGCACAGGCTAATATATGAGGGTTTTTGCTTCATTTCCAAAGTGGAATACCATAGAAATTGTGGCTACTTTATTTTAAAACCTGTTTTGGGGTTTTTTTTTTTTTTTCAGTATTTTCTGTAATTTTCTTGCACCCAGTTATTTTCAAACACCTCTGTCCCAGTGAAAGTGTGCTGCACTCAGTGCATTTATCAGTCAACACCCAGAGTTGAGACAAAAGCACCAGATCAATGTTTGCAGGCAGCTGTTCTTGGCCAGCCTGCATTGCTCTTCCTGTGGTATCTTGTTTGTGTATTTGACATGTGCTTTATGAGTTTTGGGATACAAGATGCTGCTCATCTGTTGCATCCTGTTCTGTGAGAGTCTGGAAACTCTTTCCACACTCGCTTCCTTTGCTCAGATCCGATTTCCTGTCAGCCCCCAGCAGTGCCAACAGGAAAATGATGGAAACTGCTCCTCCATGTGCTCAGCAGCCAGAGCATCTGAAATAGATTTACAAAGAAGCAGCAGTTCATCGATGAGCATTTTTTTAAAGCTTTCAATTAGTCTTTAGAACGTACCCTAACACTTGAGACTGTCTGCTCCAGCAGTACATGGATATGCAAAGCATCTCCTGGTCCTGTTCATTCCAGAGCCTTTCCAGGTATTACACAAAATGCATTGGGTGTTCATAAGTTTCTACATTTTCTTTTCCTTGATTGTGTGCAGTCCTTTCAGTGCAGGGCAAACTGAGCCTTGTAACATTTCAACCTTTCTGTTTCAAACGCTGCACAGTTCCTGACAAACCCTCCCAGAGGAGGAGCTGCCACCTGGGTTGAAGGTGAGTTCGCTCTGGTGATAGGAACAACTCAAATCAAGCTTATTCAAGACTCTTTAAAAATAATTTGGCTTTTTTTGGGCCCTAAGCAACAAAAAGATAAAAAAAGCTGAATAGTGTTTGACTGGATATTCTCTCTCTGTGACGAGTAGAGCTGTTATTGGACATCTCAATGAGCCTTGAGCAGCTTCTTCATTTTTCCTGCTCATTTTTCTGCCCTTGTAGAGCTCACATCCCCTCATGCACTGCTTTGATTTTCTGGGAGCTTCATTGCAGTGCCAGGGGAACCATCCTGACTTCTGATCTCCGCTCAGACCCCGCTAATGTCAATTATTATTCTTCCATTTTGCAAATAGGCCATACATCTGTGATTTAATGCCTGCATTCTCTTAGGGTACACATTCTAACTCAGGTGAATGAGTGAGCCAGGAAATAACTTGGGCTTTTAGTTCTTAATTAAGAAGAAACAGCTTGAATTAAGACAAACTACCATGATCCCCCGAGGGGAAGCCCACAGAAGGTAAGAGGTTATTGTGCACTGAGAAAATTAGGGCAGAACAAACCCATATTTTTTTCTATTTTTAATTCCAGATTGAGTGACATTGAATGATAATGGACAGAGGAAGAATCCCATAAAGAGGTCACCTAGTAATTTATTATTTTTTTTTTTCTTTTTGGCCAGGTTGACTGCAAATCCATCAAAATCTATGGTTGTTAGAACTGCTAAGGGTTGCCTAATTAGAAATTAGCCACCATATTAATAAATTATAATTTTCTTAAGTTGTCAACCAAGACGATTAACCTGCTAACAGCCTGACTGCAGGCTGATACGTGCTTTTTTAAGAATTGATTTTACACACATTTAGCCTTTTGACAATAGTATTTGAGGTGAGTTGTAGCAATTTTTTTCAATTAATTCTACATCAACCTGTTTTAATGACAATCTGAATATTTAAGAACTTCACAGTACTGTTTGTTATATAGCAGTGTTGCATGGATTTAATTATTCAGTCCAAAAAAAGTTTGCTTATTTGGCATTCATGAAGTTGAGAAATAATTGCATTAATCAGGATGTGTGAATCACTAACCTACTGATTTAGGTTGGTTGCTTCTATCTGGTCAACAGAAAATAATGTTTTTGGGGAAAAGTATAAATTGAATTCAGGGCCATGATAATTAAATAAGGTTTTTCAGGATTAAAAACCAGAGATGCTTCTTGCTTTAACTTGCTTCTTGTAGACTCTGTAGATTAATTGTATCTGTACTCCATTTGGGACAGCAGAAATGGGCACAGCCAAAATTAAGGAATTGATTTAGTTAATTATTGAAAGTTGATAATTGAAAGTTAATTATTTTATTTTTTTTTTACATTTACTTCATTGGAGCAGTGTATTTTTATGTAAGTGAAATTACAGTGAATGTGACTGTTGGGTTATTTATCTAAATCAAAGAAAAAGAGGTGTTGGCATCAGCCAGAATGGATTCAGGTTTGGAAACAGGAGGGCCAGGGAAATTTTGATGCCTTGGTTCTGCAGAGGTTGGACAGCACACATCTAAACCATTTTGGACTCACTTTTTATATCCCAGATGATCTTGGTATCTGTCTCTGGAAATTGGAAGAAATCTCAGGAATTTAGAAAGTCCCATGACACCCCCAAACCCAACCCCTGCTGTTGGACACTCTGGTGTCCCTGCCAGCTCCAGCTCAGCCCCTGTGTTCAGGCTGAAGAGCAGGGATGGACACTCTGCAGAACCTGCTGGAAATATTCCAGGACCTTTTAGGACATTTCAGGACATTTCAAAATCCAGAGTCAGAACCAAATTATGTGACTGCTAATGAACAGCACTCACAAATGAGTCAAAGGTGGATGAGATCATACAGAACACTTCAGCAAATAATTGAGAAATGTAATGGGATGTCACAGAATTGGACCCTCATAATTTTTTAAAAAGTTGCTTTTCAAAGCGGTGAGGTGTTAAAATTATATGTGCTGCTTAAAACCTTAACAGATGAGGATGTTTTGGGGTTTTTTATGTTTTTTTCCTCTTAAAGAAGTGTTATGAATCAAGATAACAGTTGGACTCGGTGATCTGAAAGGTTCTTTCCAGCCTAAATGATTCTTATGATTCTAAGAGAGGGCAGAAGAGGGAAATGCTTTTATTCAAGGGATTGATGCTCATCACTCCTTTGTACCCTGATATTTTCAAAAAGCCACTTGCTTCAAAGTATCAGACAGCTGAGGAATTGATTTAGACTCATAGGTGAGTTCAGAAGAAGAAATGTGTGTGCTGTGGTCAATATTTTAGCTTTAATGGGAATTTAAGTATTCCAAAGCTCACTCAGACATTTAATGGGCATTTTAAACTTCACTAAGGCCCAAAGTAATGTTCTCTAATTCTTGCAAATAAATATTTTAAAGTTTCTCTTTTCTAATGTGAGTGCTCAGATAATTTAGGCAAAGTGTTGCTGTTTAATAATTGCAATTAATTTTAATTGTAAATGTACATTTCCACAGGAAAAATTACCCAGAGCACCTTTGCAGGCGTGTGGGGGAGCCAGTCAGGTAATCTCAGATTAATATTTGGAGGTTGGAGTGTAGGAATGATGCATTTGAAACTACAGAGCTGTGTCTGGGGATGGCTCTGCTAAAGTGTTTACTGGCAAATTTGAAAAAAAAGTACATCATTAAAGTTTCTTTTGTGGATATGAATGACTTTATGGTAAAGCTTAATGCAATCCCTGCATATAATAATTGCTCTCTTCTCTTTTTTCCTAGTATATATGCATTTCTGATTATAGTGGTCATCCTTAAAAACTCTAAGTATAGATTCTGCTGGGGAATGCTCAAATGTCTAACAGAAAGAAACCCCCTGGATTTGAAATGAATTTCAAATTGAATTTCAAATCCAGTTGAAATTGAAATGTGAATTTCATTAACAATAAAATGAATTGGAAATTCAGGATGTTGCAGCATAAGCCTCATCTTGTTTGCTAAAGAAACCAGTAGAATTTGTGTTACATTTATTCCCTATGCCCATAGGCAGAGTTTTGGTCACTTGTGCTTGGCTTATGCCAGAGTTAATTCAGTGGAATTCCCAGAAACTTTCCCAATGGCTGTTGTTTTGGTATCAGAAGCAACATTTGCCATAAAAATCCCAACCAAACAAAACTACAAACCAAACTCAAACCAAGCCAAACAAACCAAAAAAGCCCCACAAACAAAAACCAACCAAGCAAAAAACACCAAACAAAAAGTCAAATAAAAACCCAACAAACAAAAAAAACAAAAAAAACCACGACACAATAATAAAAAAAAAAAAACAAACAAGAAACCAAACTAAAACCCCAAACAAACAAAACCAAACAAAACCCCAAAGAAATAAAAACCACTCCAAACAAACAAACAAAAAACCCAAACAAAAATCAACCCAAACAAATTCTAGAGAAAAAAATGTGAGAAAGAAGCTGGAATACAGGAAGTGCCATGATTTTCTCGAATTACCCAAGAAACTCTTTCTGTTTCCAGGATACAGCTCTCACCATGCAAACACCGACTCTGCTGCATTGTTAACCCAACCCTGCAGAATCCCTGTGCAGCCAAACCATGCCACCAGCCAAGGTGTGAATGTGTCGTTGAAATGAGAGGAACTGGTGCTGCTCATGGTTTTAATTCAGACTTTCTTCTACATGAGGAGAGAGGTCATTACGGATTTTCCAAATAAAACTCTGTATTGGGCTTCATATTGCAAGAAGGGAGAACAATATTGTGTGGAAACCCAGAAAAAATAAAATTCTTTATTTATTACAGATTTTGTTGCTTTTTTTTTTTGTTTTTTGTTTGTTTTTGCCCTTCCTAGGCTAAGTTTTTTAATTGACTCCAACTGACTGGCTCAGATTTTGTCTGGGTGCATTTTCCTCTTTTGCTTTAATGCAAGTGCAGGTGATGGTTCATAGGCCACTTGCAGGATGCTGATTACCCTGAACCTCTGCAGTAATTCAGAAAGGTGCAGTTCTGCTTCTCTGCCTTTCAGTCAGAAGTGTCCAAAAGAACAGAAACATTATTCCTGGCATCGGTATAACTGAGGGCAGACAGTATGCTTCTCATCATTAAAGAGGGTTTTTCTGTTTTGCTTTGTTCTTAAACAGAAGGGGGGACTGAAGTGGGGATCATTAGGTTTCTTACTTCTTTAATTGTGTTAGATTTAGAGCTCTGAGCTCAGTGCGAGAGTTCCATTTGTTTGTGGATTTTTAGATTAGCCTCTCATAGAAGAGTTCTGCCAATTTTTTCTTCTCTAAATTATTGTGTGTGAGCCTTTCCTTGGAAAATGCATGAAGAAATTTTCTTCCTTTTGTTACAAGTGTTAAAGACAGGACTTTCTCTTACCTCTTCATCTCTGCTTAGCAAAATTTACCTGTTACTTTCAGGTGGAAACAAAATACTTTTAGTATTTTATGACAATTAATATTCTTTCAGCTTGGATACATTAAACTGCATGTAGTGGGCTTGTTTTAATTATATAAAAAGTCTTCTTTCATTTTTCAAGTGATAAAACATTCTATTTTCTGTTACGCTCACTTTTGTATGTGTACAAATTCCAAATTCTCTTATCAGTCAATGGAATATAATGGTTATTTACTTCGGTTAGGATTAAGATAAAATAATAGAACACTGTTTTTATTCTTTTCCTTTTTTTTCATGTTTTCTTTTTGTTCTGAGAAGAATTCAACCCTCTATATTTTATCATATTATGCCGCCTGCAGATCAAATGGTTGTGGGACTTGATGTTGCAGGACTTGAGGATTGCGCCAGTCGAACAATGGTGCTATGTACATAAAGGGACAAATAAAAGTGATAAAGCACGGTCTGGTTTGCTCAGTTGTTGTTGGATACTGATGGAGATGTGAAGGGACATTTCACGCTTTGCTTAGTCTCCTGTTCAATAGAATTTAGAACAAATCTTTCTCAAAAGGAAGGGCTTATCTTTCTCACTCAATCATGTTTGAATGTGTGTTCTAAGGCAATTAAACAAGGGAGATCCAGTAGCTGAAAGTGCCTAAAACTGCAAATGTTCGTGTTTGACAACAGAGACAGTGATGCAGGTTTGATGTCAGAGCACCTGAACACCAATGTTGCAAAAAAAGGTTTATTTCCTTAAAATTCTGCTCAGTTGCTCGAATCTCAAATTCTGGTAGGAATTTGGTTTTTGGTGGTAGAGCGGTTGTAGCATTTTAAGAACAGAAATTGTGAATAGGCTCAGGGCACTTGGAGGACTTGGATTTTTGTGTGTAGTTGATGGTTCATTATGTTTGGATTTAATATAAATCAGTTATCTTGTACATTGCTGCATTCTGTGAGTGTGAGGCACCAGGAGGGGTTTGTTGTGGCACAACTTCAACCAGGGGGATTTGCTGGTCAAGATCTTCAACAGAGGGGTTTGATGTGTAACAGATCTTCACCAGAGGGATTTGCTGTGTCACAGACCTTCAACCAGCCATGGGATTTAGGTGCTGCTGGCCCTGTGTCACACCCCACCTGTGTCAAAACAGATTTGCTGAACTTCACAAGCTGTCCAAGCAGAGAACTTTCTCATCTCAGACCTGTCTGCCACTGAATCCACACCCTAAGTCAAGTGTAAATACTAAAATGCTCATCAAGAAGCAGCCTGGAATATTGTTGGAATGTCCACAAGGTGCTGTGAGTCAGGGCAATGTATGGAGCTCAGATGTGCTGTGGCTAGAGGACTTAGAACATAACATTTCCTTCTCTCAGAGAGCTACAGCGTCCAGCTGAACGGAAGGCAGCAGTTTTGTACCATTAATGGCATCTTCATGATTAGAAAAAATAAATTGTATGAAACTGATGTTAGATTGAGCCCAGATCTGAGCAGCAGGAGAACAGAAAGAATGAAGGAGGCCTGATGTTCCCTGTTTGTGTGATTCCTCCTTCTTCCTTTGTGCATGGCAAAGGACTGTTTCTGGCTTTATGCAGTGAAAACGAGGAAGCAGTTTGAAAGATTATGAAAATCACATTCCCAGCTTCCAAAAACATAACAAATCTTGTGTCAGTTGAACCGTGCAACGAAGGCAGGTTTGGGACTGTAGAAATATAGGAAACAGCTGGTAGTGTTGCTGCTGTGGGTTCTCCAGAGATCCAGGCAGGATGAAAAGTGTGATAAACATGGATATCTCAAGGCTGCTGCTGCTGCAGTTTCCGTGGTGGGAAGGCAGAGGCTCTGCTGACCTTGTTTGCAAACAAAGTTAAAAGGATCTGGCTGGATTTGTCATGTTTGGGCCCTCCCATTGGTCTGCTTCATCTCTAAGAGTCAGCCTGCTCTGCTTCAGAATCCTCAAGATCTTCTGGTTTTATTGAGTATGAGGTGGACAGTGAAATGCTGCTGCGTGTTCCATGAGTTATGAAATGCACTTTTGGTCTAGAACCTGTTCAGCCATTGGATCAGTGCAGAAGAACAAAGCACAGGAGGAAGTGGAACTCTACAGAGAAATTATTATCAAACCACTGATAAGATTTTTTTATTCTGTTCACAAAACTGGTGACATTTTGGATGTGCATATCTCTCATTGTGTATGTCTACACCAACCCCACTATCACAGTTTTCCTTTTCATCTCTAAAACTCTCTTCATGTGTTTCACTGGTTCCCTCTTATGCCACTGGAGCTGCTATCACTCAGTGTTAATGAGAACAAAAAACAGCAAAAATTCTATTTGAAAGTCCTTATACCCCAACAAGTGATTGGATATTTAGCTCGAGAGCTGTGTGTGCTCAGCCTTTATAACTAGGGTTCTTTTTAGATACTTATTAGTTGAGGTTTCCATACATGTTTGAAAAGCCCTTGTGACTAAGTGTATCATTAAAGGAATAAACACAATCTGAGTAGTAGAAAATATTTTCCCCAAGTTTTATAGCTACTCCAGCACACAGTTTTCTGTCATATCTTTGTTTTCTCAGAGATGAAAGGCTGATGAAGAAACCCTGTGAATGAAAGAGAACAAGTTTCTGGTCCCTGCCCCAAGTGATCTCTTCCTGATGCTTTTGCAACAATGCGCAAACTAGCTGGTGGGAGAGGAGAAGAAAGAAGAAAAGAAGAAGATAATAACCTATCTGAAAGAATTTCTGCTCTCCTCTTGCAGCCTGTCAGGGTGATTACTCTGCAGTGGCTTGGGGACAGCAGAGGGCCCTTGAAGTCCCTGTGTGAGGAGCGGTGGCTGTTGGGCTCTGTGCACAGCCCACTCCCAGCAGAGCCCCTGCTCCAGCTGGAGCCATCAAAGGAGAGCAGCAGGAGCTGAGCCTCACACTGCTTCATTTTTCAGCCTTTTGACTGCTCTGCCTGTGTTTTTAGTTAAAATCTTCAGTTTAGGAACAGTTTCCTCCTGGGGTGCTCCAGGCAGTATAGGCAGTGTTGTCTCAGGTTTGGCTGCTGTCCCACCTGGCTGGGACAGATCCAAGGATGGATCCATGCAATGCTCCCCTCAATTTGCCTTTCCTGCCCACACCATCCTGGGCTGTGGCAGGCACAGCACACATTTCAGGCTCCTTGCCCTGAATACACCCCAGAGCAATGATGTTTTTAGTCCTCCACAGGGGCTGTGCATGGCCCGAGGGGCTCCTGTGGAATGGTCTCTACAACATTTCCTATTCCAGGCAGTGATTTGTGTCTCCTGACCTGGTGGGAGCCATGCCTGACACGCTGAAGATGGCAGCTCCACTGTAAAACAAACCTTCTAAAATGAAAATTGCCCTTGTGTTTGATCCTGGTGTCAGCACAGCTCTGAATGTCTGTTCTGTAAATTGTGGTGGTTGCCTTCGATGCTCCTGCTTTTTGACTTTATCCCAGTCATGTGGTAGCAGCAATCTTTGCATCTTGTGCATGTGAAGCTGCCATACTCACATGTAATTGTTTTATCTATGTTATAAAAACTCTGCCTGTATGATTCAGTTTAAACATGTGTCTGCATAAAATGCAAAGGGTGAGAACCAGAAAGAAGCCCAAGAGAGAAGTGAAGGTTCAAATAATTTTGCATGCTTACATCTACTTTTGTGCTCCCCATAATATCAGGAAGGTTTAGACTTGATTTCTACCTGCACCTGGTAATCTTACAGCATACAGTAAGTGAAATAAAATGGACTCTGGAGTCTGACTAACCACAATCCTCTCCTGCAATTTGAGAAATTGAACACAGGGAGAGAGTTTCTTTCCTCCTTCATGTGCCTGTGACTTTGGAAGCATAAATGCATTTGGCAGCTGACCTCCATCAGAGGAAGCAGAAAGCTCTTTAGTGTTATAGAATCACAGAGTGGTGGGTGGAAGGGACCCTCAAAATTTTTTTCTAACCCCAGCCATGTCAGAGGCAGCTCCCACTGTCCCAGGCTGCTCCAGCCCCAATGTCCAGCCTGGCCTTGGGCACTGCCAGGGATCCAGGGCAGCCACAGCTTCTCTGGCACCTGTGCCAGGGCCTGCCCACCCAAACAGGGAACAATTCCTTCCCAATCTCCCATCTGGCCCTGCCCTCTGGCACTGGGAAGCCATTCCCTGGCTCCTGTCCCTGCAGCCCTTGCCCATTGTCTCTCTCCATCTTTCCTTTGGCTCCTTCAGGCCTGCAGGGCACAATGCAAAATATGAAGAAACTTCACTTAAAGCTGTAATTATCATTTAGAGGCAGAGGAAACATTCCTCCTAAATCTGAGACAAAGGTTCATTTTTAAGTGGGAGTTGCATCATTATCTGCCATTCCTTTGTTCTGTGTTCTGTGTTCTTTTAAGGTGAACTGGACGAAACAAATATTTACCTGCTGTTCTTACTAAGTGATCAGCTATAACATTGCTTTTACTTTTAATGTTGAAGCTCTGTCAAACTGCAAATTTTGATGGATTACTGATTTTCTCTCTTGCTTTTGAAAAGCTGTACATTCTACATATTAATGTACCTCAACTATGCATTTAGGAAAAAAAAAAAAAAAACAAACACCTGATTTTGGTATTTTGAAAGAGAAGGGGAAGGAAAGAGGATTTGTATTATCAGAGTGCATGGAGGATAAATCTCCAAAAAAACACCACAGCAATAAGAGACCTTTCCTTTGCTGCTTTGGGTAGGATTACAGGTTCACAGAGTGTAGTTGCTGTGTTTGCAAGCACAGGCTAATATATGAGGGTTTTTTGCTTCATTTCCAAAGTGGAATACCATGAGAAATTGTCTACTTTTATTTAAACCTGTTTTGGTTTTTTTTTTTTTTTTCAGTATTTCTGTAATTTTCTGCACCCAGTTATTGTCTCCAAACACCTCTGTCCCAGCTGAAAGCTGTGCTGCCACTCAGTGCATTTATTCCAGTCAACACCAGAGTTTGAGACAAAAAGCACCAGATCAATGTTTGCAGGCAGCTGTTCTTGGCCAGCCTGGCATTGCTCTTCCTGTGGTATCTTGTTTGTGTATTTGACATGTGCTTTATGAGTTTTGGATACAAGATGCTGCTCATCGTTGCATCCTGTTCTGTGAGAGTCTGGAAACTCTTTCCCATCGCTTCCTTCTGCTTCAGATCCGAATTTCCTGTCAGCCCCCAGCAGTGCCAACAGGAAAATGATGGAAACTGCTCCTCCATGTGCTCAGCAGCCAGAGCATCTGAAATAGATTTACAAAGAAGCAGCAGTCATCGATGAGCATTTTTTTAAAGCTTTCAATTAGTCTTTTAGAACGTACCCTAACACTTGAGACGTCTGCTCCAGCAGTACATGGAATATGCAAAGCATCTCCTTGGTTCCTGTTCATTCCAGAGCCTTTCCAGGTATTACACAAAATGCTATTGGGTGTTTCAAAGTTTCTACATTTTCTTTTCCTTGATTGTGTGCAGTCCTTTCAGTGCAGGGCAAACTGAGCCTTGTAACATTTTCAACCTTTCTGTTTCAAACGCTGCACAGTTCCTGACAAACCCTCCCCAGAGAGGAGCTGCCACCTGGGTTGAAGGTGGAGTTCCTTGGTGATAGGACAACAACAACTCAAGACTCTTAAAAATAATTTGGCTTTTTTTGGAGCCCTAAGCAACAAAAAGATAAAAAAGCTGAATAGTGTTTGACTGCGATATTCCTCTCTGTGTGAAGTGGAGCTGTTATTGGACATCTCAATGAGCCTTGAGCAGCTTCTTCTTTTTCCTGCTCATTTTTCTGCCCTTGAGAGCTCACATCCCCTCATGCACTGCTTTGATTTTCTGGGAGCTTCATTGCAGTGCCAGGGGAACCATCCTGACTTCTGATCTCCCTCAGACCCCGCTAATGTCAATTATTATTCTTCCATTTTGCAAATAGGCCATACATCTGTGATTTATGCCTGCTTCTCTTAGGGACACATTCTAACTCAGGTGAATGAGTGAGCCAGGAAATAACTGGGCTTTTAGTTCTTAATTAAGAAGAAACAGCTTGAATTAAGACAAACTACCATGATCCCCCGAGGGGAAGCCCACAGAAGGTAAGAGGTTATTGCGCACTGAGAAAATTAGGGCAGAACAAACCCATATTTTTTTCTATTTTTAATCCAGTTGAGTGACATTGAATGATAATGGACAGAGGAAGAATCCCATACAAGAGTCACCTAGTAATTTATTATTTTTTTTTTTCTTTTTTGGCCAGGTTGACTGCAAATCCATCAAAATCTATGGTTGTTAGAACTGCTAATGGGTTCCTAATTAGAAATTAGCCAGCCATATTAATAATATATAATGTTTCTTAAGTCTGTCAACCAAGAGGATTAACCTGCTAACAGCCTGACTGCCAGGCTGATACGTGCTTTTTTAAGAATGTGATTTTACACACAATTTAGCCTTTTGACCAAATAGTTTTGAGGTGAGTTGTAGCAATTTTTTTCTCAATTAATTCTACATCAACCTGTTTTAATGACACAATCTGAATATTTAAGAACTTCACAGTACTGTTTGTTATATAGCAGTGTTTGCATGGATTTAATTATTTCAGTACCAAAAAAAGTTTGCTTATTTGGCATTCATGAAGTTGAGAAATAAATTACATTAATCAGGATGTGTGAAATCACTAAACCTACTGATTTAGGTTGGTTGCTTCTATCTGGTCAACAGAAAATAAAGTTTTGTGGGGAAAAGTATAAATTCATTCAGGGCCATGATAATTAAATAAGGTTTTTCAGGATTAAAACCAGAGATGCTTCTTGCTTTAACTTGCTTCTTGTAGACTCTGTAGATAATTGTATCTGTACTCCATTTGGGACAGCAGAAATGGGCACAGCCAAAATTAAGGAATTGATTTAGTTAATTACTGAAAGTTAATAATTGAAAGTTAATTTTTTTTTTTTTTTACATTTACTTCATTGGAGCAGTGTATTTTTATGTAAGTGAAATTACAGTGAATGTGACTGTTGTTATTTATCTAAATCAAAGAAAAAGAGAGGTGTTGGCATCAGCCAGAATGGATTCAGGTTTGGAAACAGGAGGGCCAGGGAAATTTTGATGCCTTGGTTCTGCAGAGGTTGGACAGCACACATCTAACCATTTTGGACTCACTTTTATATCCCAGATGATCTTGGTATCTGTCTCTGGAAATTGGAGAAATCTCAGGAATTTAGAAAGTCCCATGACACCCCCAAACCCAACCCCTGCTGTTGGACACTCTGGTGCCCTGCCAGCTCCAGCTCAGCCCCTGTGTTCAGGCTGAAGAGCAGGATGGACACTCTGCAGAACCTGCGGAAATATTCCAGGACCTTTTAGGACATTTCAGGACATTTCAAAATCCAGAGTCAGAACCAAATATGTGACTGCTAATGAACAGCACTCACAAATGAGTCCAAGGTGGATGAGATCATACAGAACACTTCAGCAAATAATTGAGAAATGTAATGGGATGTCACAGAATTGGACCCTCATAATTTTTTAAAAAGTTGCTTTTCAAACGGTGAGGTGTTAAAATTATATGTGCTGCTTAAACCTTAACAGATGAGGATGTTTGGGGTTTTTTATGTTTTTTTCCTCTTAAAGAAGTGTTATGAATCAAGATAACAGTTGGACTCGGTGATCTGAAAGGTTCTTTTCCAGCCTAAATGATTCTTATGATTCTAAGAGAGGGCAGAAGAGGAAATGCTTTTATTCAAGGGATTGATGCTCATCACTCCTTTGTACCCTGATATTTTCAAAAAGCCACTTGCTTCAAAGTATCAGACAGCTGAGGAATTGATTTAGACTCATAGGTGAGTTCAGAGAAAGAAATGTGTGTGCTGTGGTCAATATTTTAGCTTTAATGGGAATTTAAGTATTCCAAAGCTCACTCAGACATTTAATGGGCATTTTAAACTTCACTAAGGCCCAAAGTAATGTTCTCTAATTCTTGCAAATAAATATTTAAAGTTTCTCTTTTCTAATGTGAGTGCTCAGATAATTTAGGCAAAGTGTTGCTGTTTAATAATTGCAATTATTTTAATTGTAAATGTACATTTCCACAGGAAAAATTACCAGAGCACCTTTGCAG
>CM019224.1:4018348-4148204 GCA_009741485.1 Malurus cyaneus samueli
AACTGTTTGTTTTCAAGATTTTGCTGGTGTTAAAGCAAACTGTGTTAATTCCTGGTTTACAAATCCAGGATGTCTTCAACTGCACTGGATTTGTGGTGAAATTCACATTTTAGCTTATCAGTGGAGCCAAAGCAGACAATCACAAGTCGATTAAATATGAATGCAACTAAAAGCAGAAACAAATGTGAGATACTTCTTATTCTATGACTTATCCCTTTGAAATCTCTGTGTAATCTGAGACAATTCTGAAAAGTGCTAAAGATCTGGGGGAAACAGATGAAAACATTTATGGATAGCACTTTCAACTGGGAATATTGAATACGAATTAATCCCAGCAAACAATTTTTAATTTTAAAAAAAAATCCAGACCAAATTTATTTGCTACCATTGACTTTGGAGAACTCTGAGTGGGAAGGTTTGTTGAGGTTCTTTGTTGGCCAAACAATTAAAACAATTCTGTGGCAGAAGACAGAACCTTGCTTCAGCAGAATACTGCAACTACAGGGAGAGTATGATGCACTCTTTGTTTCATCTTCACAAATTTCTTTCGCAGAACCAAATGATAATTTGAGATTTATAAAACCTTGGTTTCCACTGACCCTTTTGCTGGAATACTGCAAAATCAGTCACTGCAGCTGTTTGCAGAATTTGAGGTAATAGACTCATCTGAAGGGTTTGGGTTAGGGGTTAATCTGTGTTAACCACGCCGTGGGATAAAGACAAATGTCAACACAAATTGCCAGAGCTCGTGGGATCCCCGAGCAGTTATTCCTGCTCCTTGGTGCTGTTTGAGGCAGAATTCAGATTATAAAGTGGCACAGATGTGCCCAGGGAGATCACTTGGATGGCACAACCAGCCTTGCTAAGACAAATCGATTTTATTTTAACAGCTTCACCTCCAGAACAGGAAGTGCATCACTGTAGCTGCAGTAAGAAAGAACAAAATCCAGCACCTAAATTCTATTGTATGTAAAACACCTCAGTGTCTCTGTCAAACTTCGGGCTGCACACTTGCCCTAAGCAGGAATTTTACAGGAATGCTCCAAGGCAAAACTTTGCACAAAACCCCATAATTTATGTTAATTTTTCTGCAGGATTGGTGAGTGTCTGCTCCCAGTAGAGACCCTGTATTTGTTCCTGAATGCAGATGTGGGCACTTCCAGCAGTGCAGAGCATGAGGGTTTTCCATGGATCCCCTCTCCTTGCCCAGGGTTCTCTCTCTGCTCCTGTTGGGCAGTAGTTCCTGTGCTGGGCTGTGATAACCAACACTGAGCTATTCCAGGGTTATTCCAGAGTTAATCAGAGATCTGTCAATAACA
Organism: Malurus cyaneus samueli; assembly: GCA_009741485.1. Classification (NCBI taxonomy): domain Eukaryota; kingdom Metazoa; phylum Chordata; class Aves; order Passeriformes; family Maluridae; genus Malurus; species Malurus cyaneus. The sequence continues at coordinate 4,019,668 of CM019224.1, forward strand.
CTGGCTTTAATGCCAGGCTCTTGTTTGCCCAGACCATTCAGTGCCTGAATTTCTCCCCCATCTGAATCCCTGATTTTCCTCCTTGGAGGTGGAGACAAAGCACCTCTGGTCCTGACAGCAAATCCCATCTTTCTCCCACAGCCTACACATTAAATATAACCCTTCTCTTGTCAGGCTCCCTGGAGGAGTTACTGGGGAAATCTGAGTTTCCTCAGGAAGAAATCAAGACCCATTTTATTTTCTGCACGTGTTGTTTTCCACTGTGTTGGTTGCAGGTGTTTGTGTCACATGAACACACCCAGTGCTGTGCACCATGGAGGTGTCTCTGAAAACACAGCAGGATGGGTTATCAGCTGGTAAAGTTCTGGGTCTGATGTTTTCCAGTGTTTTGCAGCATTTCTGCAAAAAGTTGCATCTTGGAAAAATTGATGAAATATTTTAATTGGCAGCATTTGGTATTGCAGTAGAATAAACTCAATTTGTACAAGGCAAAGTCTATCCCCGATCTTGCTTTGTAATGCTGGTAGGAAAACACCTGGTTGATTGTACACATGGTGAGTAGTGAAGAAGTAAATATTTCTTTAAGTGACCCAGTAATTATCTACAAAACATCTGCTACATTTCATGTGCTTTGAAACCTTTAATGAAACTTCATGACCTACTAATTAACTACAAACATCTGCTAAGTTTAATCTCGTTTAAAGTCTTTGGCAAAACAATGTTTTAATAAAAACTTTGCCTTTTTGTGCTGCTTCTATCATATTCCTATATGTTGTCTTGAAATTCAGTCCAGCTCTTGGCAAGGAAAACTGGAACAAAATGGGTTATAAAACTGTTTTTAATTATTTAATTTGCAGTCTTTACAAAGACTTAAGCTGAAATGTTTCATGCTGTGATAGATCCTTTAAATATTGTGATATCAGAGACAGTTGAGTGATGTACTGAGAGCACAGATTTATTAGCTCTTCCTGTTATGTTATAATCCAGTCTGAGTCAGGGTGAACCTGAAAGCTGAATGAAAGCAAAGGGAAGAAATCTGAACAAAGTCTGAAGTCCCAGTTTTTTTCCTGGGCTATTTTCTAACAACACAAACTTAAATTTTTTGCTTAAGCTTCTATTATTTTTTTTTTAAATGTAACTACACTGAGACAATCAAACACACAGATTTTAGAATATACCTTACTTGTTTTTTACATGGGACATGATCATCAGAAATGATGAATTATTCTTGGAACCAGTGACTACTACAGGTCAGAAATCTTCCCTCCTGTTGTGTTTTCTGGATTTTGTTTGCTCCTAATACAAGCACTGAAGGAAGTGAAGTGTTTATTTAGTTCACTTTAGAGTAGTGATCCATTTTATAGCAAGGGAGAAATTTTTTTTTTTTTAGGAAAAATATTTGTGTCTGAATTAATTTTTACCACAAAGACATTTCCCAGTTTGATTCCAGAGTTTTTGTTTCCTTTCTGGTTGATCCAGCTGTGCTCCTCCCCACCCCACCAGTAAAAACCTGGTGACTTCAGTGATGCAGAACCCAAATTATTGTGTAAAAATCAGCAGGAAAAAAAAAATCAACTCGGCAGCTAAGTGTGACATCAAGGCTCTGTCATATTGGAGGATCTTTCACTTGTTTGGTCTGTGGTTGGTTGGTTGGTTGGTTGGTTGGTTGTGATTTTTTCCTGTTTTAATTTAATTTTCTTTTTTTTCTACTTGGTTTAGCAGATTAATAAGAATGCAGCCCATGAAAACAAGGAAGGGAAATGTGGCCATTCCAGTCCCTAAACTGCCACTGCTCCTCAGTGCTGGTGGGGATGGCTGACCCCAAATTGGTGTTTGCTGTGTCCTGTGCAATCCTGCTGTGGTTTTCTGGTGTTTCTGATGGGCTGTGCCAGCAGTGCCCTCCCTGCTGCTCCATCCCAGACATCCTTAAAAAGCCAATTATTATTTCCTTTCTCCCTGTTCAGTCATCCCACCCTGAATGGGAGCAGGGAGTCGCTTGCAAGGATGGGAACTGTTTTGGTGTCTAATTAGTAGGTTCTAAAGTTGTCCAAGAATTAAAGTGGGAGGTCTCAGGGGGTGTTGCTATGATGGCCTTCCCATGACACAAATTCACACCCAGCACAGTCTGAGAGTTTATTGAGCACTGGGGCTGCAAAACAGACCCAGAAACAGCAAAGGAACAGCCCTGGAAAAGTTTCGGTTTTGGAAAGAAAACAATGAAGAACAGCAATTAGTATGAATAATTAAGGGAGAAAGGTATTTGACAAAATTACCTTTTGTTTAAAGGGTCCGTTTTGAAAGAATTAAAATCCTGATGCAAATCGAGTTTTCTTAATCATTTTGTTAATTCCCTTCCATTACAAAGTCCCCAGTCAGAAGTTTCTCTCAAAGCCCAGCTAGAGAGATCTTTAAAGTTTGCTTTTATTGCGTGTTTATTTCTCTCCTGTGTGGATTTTCCAATGAGCAGACACAGAGAGTGGCCAAATGCTGAGAAAGGACTGGAAGAATTCCCGATTGCAATGGACAGTTTTGGATCAGGGTCAAAATTTCCAGATTATTGATGACAGGATCCCACCAACCTCCAAATGAAGTGAAACACTTAGTTGGGAGAGCAAGGTGGGAGCAGCAAGAGAAATCACTGTTGTGTTGGAATAAAGCTTGGCATTTTCACTTTGTTTCTTTCCTGGATGAAAAATAATTCCAGAAATGTCTTACTTTTTTTCCCCCTTTTTTTTTCCTTTTTATTTCTTTTTTTTTTTTTTTCTTTTTTTTTTTCCTTTTTTTTTTAAATTTTTTTTTTTTTTCCCCTTTTTTTGAGGGAACAGTTTTATCACATGTTATAACTTTCCTCAGATGAACAGAAAAAGCTGAAGGAAAACGTGACAGTGACATTTGTGGGGAACATCCTGTGTACATTGTAACAGCATAAAGAAAAGCAATTTAATATCGTTCACGCTGAATTAGTAATGGAGAAAAAATTATAAACCCGGATGGAATGTTATAGGAATTATAATGGATGAAAATGTACCAGAGGAAAAAATATTTCTTTCTAAAACTGAAATAGAATTTAAATTTTCTGATTTAACATAAAGTGACAATTGTAATATTTGCAATTAAAAAAAAAAAAAGAAAAAAAAAAACAACCAAACAACCCTACAAGCAGTAAGTTGGTAATTTGCACTTGCTGAAAACATGCACTCTGCATTTTTTAAATTCCCTAATTAAATCCTAATTAGCATGTGCACTAGAGTGTTAATTCTTGCAGTTATTCCTCCCGGGTATCCCTACACCTTCAGGAACATAAGCTTACTCAGATATGTAAAAGATAATTATCAATAAGTAGGACTACGACGTTGTGTGTTCATTATGTTCCTGATTTGTTCCGTGCCTGCTGGTCCATGAGCCAGAGAAGCAGAATTTGTTTTGTTTCAGGTTTTGGATAAAAGCTTTAAGCTTTAACCGCGGGACACCGCAGCAGCCCAAAAATTGGTCAGCATTTTGTCAGGTAATATCAATATTGGAGCAATTTTTACTTGAAAAATTCAAGTTTCACTGCTCGTGTGTTCCTAAAAGCTAGAAATTCCTGCTGATAGGCTGCAAAATAGAAAGGGGAAAATTGCCAGTTTAAACTAAGCAGTCAGCTCACTGCCATACAGAGCTTTAGGTTATTTCTGTCCCCAGGCTAACATTCCACCTTTCACACTACTTGAAGTTCCTGTTGGCTACTTCGTGGTTTATTCATATTTCCAAAAAGCGCAAATTCTCTGAAGAAACAAAAGGTATTAATTAAACATCCATATTAAAACACAACAGATAAAACCTCAGACGTTCAAAATCGATGAGTAGTGTGATTTCCAGGAGCAAATCAGCAGTGGGGCTGTGGCAGGGACAGGGATGGGCTCAGTGAGTGGGAGATGTTTATTTTCGGTGTTTAGGAAAGGATTTGGACAGGGTGGTAAATCATTTGTACAAATCAGTCACTGGATGTCTTTCTCTGCTGATCAAAACAGGTGTAAATGGCCAACTGCCCCCATAAGGTGACCATTTCTGCTCCTGAGCCCCAGCTTTGATTGGATTCAGTAATTTAATTACAGTCATCCCATGAAGGCTGGAAATGAGTGATTTCCCCCCCTGCATTTCTCTGTCCCTCTCTGCTCCCTCCACAGCAGGGATGCTGCCACCCATCTGATGATTTACCCTTCATTAACTTCTTGTCCTGAATGTCAAAGGGCCTTTTTTTTTTTTTTTCTTTTCCATCTGAAGGAGGGTTAGAAGTACTTTGCCAAAAGTCCCAAGTTCTCACATTCTTCTCGATTACCATTACAACCAGATTTTGAACTCCAATGAACAAGGTAAACTCAGCTGACCTTGCCATTACACAACCTGGAGTAGCAAATTATTATAGGGGGAAAAAGCTTTCTCTGAATAAAACAAAATCAATAAAAACATGCACTGTGTTAGTGTTTGGCACCTCTAATGAGTTTCCGTCACATTTAGAATTGAATATCTGTGTTACTCTATGCCTTCTGGTGCTTTCACTAAAAATGCTAAGATTAATTTTCCTTAAGTAATTAGAAATAACTTCTTCAGTTTGCTTAGACTTTTGGTGGTCTGGAGTTGCTCTGGCTATAGCAAAAGAATCCTTACTATAGAAATTAAGGCTTGAGTCTGTGAGAAATCATCTTATGCCTCCCTTTGCACCAAAATAGCTGTTTCTTGCTCTATGTGTTTATAGCAATACAAATCAAAAGGGTTTCTGCCGCCTTTCTAGAAATCTCTGAAGCTTAGTGCCTCTTTTAGTCAGACTTTTTCCTAATATCTAAAGTAATCTTTGAACCAAATTATAATGCCTGTCATTTGTTTCTTCCTGCCTGCTTAGATACTTCATTTTGCAGATTTTTGCATTGTAGTCTCTCATGAATCTCTCTTTAATGTTTTCTCTTTGTAATCAATACATCAAGTTCCTTCAGCTCCTCTTTATTCTGTCATGTTCTAAAATCTATTGTCTTTATTGTTCCCTCTCGCATGAGCTGCAATTTGACACATCTATTTGGGCTCTCAGAACCGGCTCACACTCACTGTCAGCAGCTGCTGGTCCTGTGTTTTGCAGTCCTACTGGTCTCAGAATGAGCTGTGGGGGTTGTATTGGGGTTTTTTTTGGTTTGTTTTTTTTTTTTTTTTTCGTTGTTTTTGTTTTTTTTTTGTTTTTTGTGTTTTTGGTTTTTTTGTTTTTTTTTGTTTTTTTTTTTATTTTTTTCTTTTTTTTTCAAATGTAGACACAGGTTAAATCCTGGAACAGTGCCTAAGCATCTAAGAACACAACAAACAGGGTGCCATAATTGTTTGATTATAGGCATAATTCAAAAATTTGAGATAACTCTTTTATAAGTAAAAAACAAGCTAAAGGTGAGTACCTTCATTAATCTTATTTTATGAGAACTTAGAAGGCAAAGTAAGCTAGTCTGTTGAGATTGGCAGAGGTGCTGGTGGGTTTGTTGCTGGTCACTCAGAGGCAATGTTGCAGGCTGTGGGCGAAAAATTGCCGGCGAAGAACTGGCAGGAGATTAAGCTACTCACCGGTGGGCGTTGCCTATCACACCAGCCAAGGGACAGAGGCTGCTTATTAGGGGTATTAGGCAGTGTACCTAATTACTGGTTCTCGTGTTCTCGTGCTTGTTCTGTGACTGCGCCGTTGAAGGTCAAAGATTGAAAACAAAAGGAAAACAAATTAATGAAAAGCAGGCGATGAATCGGGGATATTTCGTCCCAGCAAGCAAATCGCTTTTCATAAGCATTTTTTTAAGACTCAAGATGAGGACACTGTGGTTTTGCTGCTCCTTTCTCTCTCAATAAGGAGCTTTATCAGTCACTCTTGCCACTTGGCGACGTCTGCAAGATGACTCTGATTATTTAGCTACTATCTTCCTCTCTCACACTTCTACTAAGTAAAAATTGATGCATGCCATCTTTGGCTCGTTCAGTTTGAGCCGATTAACTCTCTCTCACAAACTGTTTGTTTTCAAGATTTTGCTGGTGTTAAAGCAAACTGTGTTAATTCCTGGTTTACAAATCCAGGATGTCTTCAACTGCACTGGATTTGTGGTGAAATTCACATTTTAGCTCATCAGTGGAGCCAAAGCAGACAATCACAAGTCGATTAAATATGAATGCAACTAAAAGCAGAAACAAATGTGAGATACTTCTTATTCTATGACTTATCCCTTTGAAATCTCTGTGTAATCTGAGACAATTCTGAAAAGTGCTAAAGATCTGGGGGGAAACAGATGAAAACATTTATGGATGGCACTTTCAACTGGGAATATTGAATACGAATTAATCCCAGCAAACAAATTTTAATTTAAAAAAAAAAATCCAGACCCAAATTTTATTGCTACCATTGACTTTGGAGAACTCTGAGTGGGAAGGTTTGTTGAGGTTCTTTGTTGGCCAAACAATTAAAACAATTCTGTGGCAGAAGACAGAGCCTTGCTTCAGCAGAATACTGCAACTACAGGGAGAGTGTGATGCACTCTTTGTTTCATCTTCACAAATTTCTTTCGCAGAACCAAATGATAATTTGAGATTTATAAAACCTTGGTTTCCACTGACCCTTTTGCTGGAATGCTGCAAAATCAATCACTGCAGCTATTTGCAGAATTTGAGGTAATAGACTCATCTGAAGGGTTTGGGTTAGGGGTTAATCTGTGTTAACCACGCCGTGGGATAAAGACAAATGTCAACACAAATTGCCAGAGCTCGTGGGGTCCCCGAGCAGTTATTCCTGCTCCTTGGTGCTGTTTGAGGCAGAATTCAGATTATAAAGTGGCACAGATGTGCCCAGGGAGATCACTTGGATGGCACAACCAGCCTTGCTAAGACAAATTGATCTTATTTTAACAGCTTCACCTCCAGAACAGGAAGTGCATCACTGTAGCTGCAGTAAGAAAGAATAAAATCCAGCACCTAAATTCTATTGTATGTAAAACACCTCAGTGTCTCTGTCAAACTTCGGGCTGCACACTTGCCCTAAGCAGGAATTTTACAGGAATGCTCCAAGGCAAAACTTTGCACAAAACCCCATAATTTATGTTAATTTTTCTGCAGGATTGGTGAGTGTCTGCTCCCAGTAGAGACCCTGTATTTGTTCCTGAATGCAGATGTGGGCACTTCCAGCAGTGCAGAGCATGAGGGTTTTCCATGGATCCCCTCTCCTTGCCCAGGGTTCTCTCTCTGCTCCTGTTGGGCAGTGGTTCCTGTGCTGGGCTGTGATAACCAACACTGAGCTATTCCAGGGTTATTCCAGAGTTAATCAGAGATCTGTCAATAACACTGGCTTTAATGCCAGGCTCTTGTTTGCCCAGACCATTCAGTGCCTGAATTTCTCCCCCATCTGAATCCCTGACTTTCCTCCTTGGAGGTGGAGACAAAGCACCTCTGGTCCTGACAGCAAATCCCATCTTTCTCCCACAGCCTACACATTAAATATAACCCTTCTCTTGTCAGGCTCCCTGGAGGAGTTACTGGGGAAATTTGAGTTTCCTCAGGAAGAAATCAAGACCCATTTTATTTTCTGAACGTGTTGTTTTCCACTGTGTTGGTTGCAGGTGTTTGTGTCACATGAACACACCCAGTGCTGTGCACCATGGAGGTGTCTCTGCAAACACAGCAGGATGGGTTATCAGCTGGTAAAGTTCTGCGTCTGATGTTTTCCAGTGTTTTGCAGCATTTCTGCAAAAAGTTGCATCTTGGAAAAATTGATGAAATATTTTAATTGGCAGCATTTGGCATTTCAGTAGAATAAACTTAATTTGTACAAGGCAAAGTCTATCCCCGATCTTGCTTTGTAATGCTGGTAGGAAAACACCTGGTTGATTGTACACATGGTGAGTAGTGAAGAAGTAAATATTTCTTTAAGTGACCCAGTAATTATCTACAAAACATCTGCTACATTTCATGTGCTTTGAAACCTTTAATGAAACTTCATGACCTACTAATTAACTACAAACATCTGCTAAGTTTAATCTCATTTAAAGTCTTTGGCAAAACAATGTTTTAATAAAAATTTTGCCTTTTTGTGCTGCTTCTATCATATTCCTATATGTTGTCTTGAAATTCAGTCCAGCTCTTGGTAAGGAAAACTGGAACAAAATGGGTTATAAAACTGTTTTTAAATTATTTAATTTGCAGTCTTTACAAAGACTTAAGCTGAAATGTTTCATGCTGTGATAGATCCTTTAAATATTGTGATATCAGAGACAGTTGAGTGATGTACTGAGAGCACAGATTTATTAGCTCTTCCTGTTATGTTATAATCCAGTCTGAGTCAGGGTGAACCTGAAAGCTGAATGAAAGCAAAGGGAAGAAATCTGAACAAAGTCTGAAGTCCCAGTTTTTTTGCTGGGCTATTTTCTAACAACACCAACTTATTTTTTTTGCTTAAGCTTCTATTATTTTTTTAAATGTAACTACACTGAGACAATCAAACACACAGATTTTAAGAATATACCTTACTTGTTTTTTACATGGGACATGATCATCAGAAATGATGAATTATTCTTGGAACCAGTGACTACTACAGGTCAGAAATCTTCCCTCCTGTTGTGTTTTCTGGATTTTGTTTGCTCCTAATACAAGCACTGAAGGAAGTGAAGTGTTTATTTAGTTCACTTTAGAGTAGTGATCCATTTTTATAGCAAGGGAGGAAATTTTTTTTTTTTTTAGGAAAAAATATTTGTGTCTGAATTAATTTTTACCACAAAGACATTTCCCAGTTATGATTCCAGAGGTTTTTGTTTCCTTTCTGGTTGATCCAGCTGTGCTCTCTCCCCACCCCACCAGTAAAAACCTGGTGACTTCAGTGATGCAGAACCCAAATTATTGTGTAAATCAGCAGGAAAAAAAAAAATCACTCAGGCAGCTAAGTGTGACATCAAGGCTCTGTCATATTGGAGGATCTTTCACTTGTTTGTTACTGGTGGTTGGTTGGTTGGTTGGTTGGTTGGTTGGTTGATTTTTTTTCCCTGGTTTTAATTTAATTTTCTTTTTTTTCATACTTGGTTTAGCAGATTAATAAGAATGCAGCCCATGAAAACAAGGAAGGGAAATGTGGCCATTCCAGTCCCTAAACTGCCACTGCTCCTCAGTGCTGGTGGGGATGGCTGACCCCAAATTGGTGTTTGCTGTGTCCTGTGCAATCCTGCTGTGGTTTTCTGGTGTTTCTGGTGGGCTGTGCCAGCAGTGCCCTCCCTGCTGCTCCATCCCAGACATCCTTAAAAAGCCAATTATTATTTCCTTTCTCCCTGTTCAGTCATCCCACCCTGAATGGGAGCAGGGAGTCGCTTGCAAGGATGGGAACTGTTCTGGTGTCTAATTAGTAGGTTCTAAAGTTGTCCAAGAATTAAAGTGGGAGGTCTCAGGGGGTGTTGCTATGATGGCCTTCCCATGACACAAATTGCACACCCAGCACAGTCTGAGAGTTTATTGAGCACTGGGGCTGCAAAACAGACCCAGAAACAGCAAAGGAACAGCCCTGGAAAAGTTTCGGTTTTGGAAAGAAAACAATGAAGAACAGCAATTAGTATGAATAATTAAGGGAGAAAGGTATTTGACAAAATTACCTTTTGTTTAAAGGGTCCGTTTTGAAAGAATTAAAATCCTGATGCAAATCGAGTTTTCTTAATCATTTTGTTAATTCCCTTCCATTACAAAGTCCCCAGTCAGAAGTTTCTCTCAAAGCCCAGCTAGAGAGATCTTTAAAGTTTGCTTTTATTGCGTGTTTATTTCTCTCCRGTGTGGATTTTCCAATGAGCAGACACAGAGAGTGGCCAAATGCTGAGAAAGGACTGGAAGAATTCCCGATTGCAATGGACAGTTTTGGATCAGGGTCAAAATTTCCAGATTATTGATGACAGGATCCCACCAACCTCCAAATGAAGTGAAACACTTAGTTGGGAGAGCAAGGTGGGAGCAGCAAGAGAAATCACTGTTGTGTTGGAATAAAGCTTGGCATTTTCACTTTGTTTCTTTCCTGGATGAAAAATAATTCCAGAAATGTCTATACTTTTTTTTTTTTTTCCCCCTTTTTTTTCCTTTTTATTTCTTTTTTTTTTTTTTTCTTTTTTTTTTTTTCCTTTTTTTTTTAAATTTCTTTTTTTTTTTCCCCTTTTTTTGAGGAACAGTTTTATCACATGTTATAACTGTTCCTCAGATGAACAGAAAAGGCTGAAGGAAAACGTGACAGTGACATTTGTGGGGAACATCCTGTGTACATTGTAACAGCATAAAGAAAAGCAATTTAATATCGTTCACGCTGAATTAGTAATGGAGAAAAAATTATAAACCCGGATGGAATGTTATAGGAATTATAATGGATGAAAATGTACCAGAGGAAAAAATATTTCTTTCTAAAAACTGAAATAGAATTAAAATTTTCTGAATTTAACATAAAGTGACATTGTAATATTTGCAATTAAAAAAAAAAAAAAAGAAAAAAAAAACAAACCAAACAACCCTACAAGCAGTAAGTTGGTAATTTGCACTTGCTGAAAACATGCACTCTGCATTTTTTAAATTCCCTAATTAAATCCTAATTAGCATGTGCACTAGAGTGTTAATTCTTGCAGTTATTCCTCCCGGGTATCCCTACACCTTCAGGAACATAAGCTTACTCAGATATGTAAAAGATAATTATCAATAAGTAGGACTACGACGTTGTGTGTTCATTATGTTCCTGATTTGTTCCGTGCCTGCTGGTCCATGAGCCAGAGAAGCAGAATTTGTTTTGTTTCAGGTTTTGGATAAAAGCTTTCAGCTTTAACCGCGGGACACCGCAGCAGCCCAAAAATTGGTCAGCATTTTGTCAGGTAATATCAATATTGGAGCAATTTTTACTTGAAAAATTCAAGTTTCACTGCTCGTGTGTTCCTAAAASCTAGAAATTCCTGCTGATAGGCTGCAAAATAGAAAGGGGAAAATTGCCAGTTTAAACTAAGCAGTCAGCTCACTGCCATACAGAGCTTTAGGTTATTTCTGTCCCCAGGCTAACATTCCACCTTTCACACTACTTGAAGTTCCTGTTGGCTACTTCGTGGTTTATTCATATTTCCAAAAAGCGCAAATTCTCTGAAGAAACAAAAGGTATTAATTAAACATCCATATTAAAACCCAACAGATAAAACCACAGATGTTCAAAATCGATGAGTAGTGTGATTTCCAGGAGCAAATCAGCAGTGGGGCTGTGGCAGGGACAGGGATGGGCTCAGTGAGTGGGAGATGTTTATTTTCGGTGTTTAGGAAAGGATTTGGACAGGGTGGTAAATCATTTGTACAAATCAGTCACTGGATGTCTTTCTCTGCTGATCAAAACAGGTGTAAATGGCCAACTGCCCCCATAAGGTGACCATTTCTGCTCCTGAGCCCCAGCTTTGATTGGATTCAGTAATTTAATTACAGTCATCCCATGAAGAGCTGGAAATGAGTGATTTCCCCCCCTGCATTTCTCTGTCCCTCTCTGCTCCCTCCCACAGCAGGGATGCTGCCACCCATCTGATGATTTACCCTTCATTAACTTCTTGTCCTGAATGTCAAAGGGGCTCTTTTTTTTTTTTTTCTTTTCCATCTGAAGGAGGGTTTAGAAGTACTTTGCCAAAAGTCCCAAGTTCTCACATTCTTCTCGATTACCATTACAACCAGATTTTGAACTCCAATGAACAAGGTAAACTCAGCTGACCTTGCCATTGCACAACCTGGAGTAGCAAATTATTATAGGGGGAAAAAGCTTTCTCTGAATAAAACAAAATCAATAAAAACATGCACTGTGTTAGTGTTTGGCACCTCTAATGAGTTTCCGTCACATTTAGAATTGAATATCTGTGTTACTCTATGCCTTCTGGTGACTTTCACTAAAAATGCTAAGATTAATTTTCCTTAAGTAATTAGAAATAACTTCTTCAGTTTGCTTAGACTTTTGGTGGTCTGGAGTTGCTCTGGCTATAGCAAAAGAATCCATTAACTATAGAAAATTAAGGCTATGAGGTCTGTGAGAAATCATCTTATGCCTCCCTTTGCACCAAAATAGCTGTTTGTCTAATGTGTTTATAGCAATAACAAATCAAAAGGGTTTCTGCAGCCTTTCTAGAAATCTCTGAAGACTTAGTGCCTCTTTTAGTCAGAAAACTTTTCCTAATATCTAAAGTAAATCTTTGAACCAAATTATAATGCCTGTCATTTGTTTTCTTCCTGCCCTGCTTAGGATGACTGTCATTTTGCAGATTTTTGCATTGTAAGTCTCTCATGAATCTCTCTTTAATGTTTTCTTTTGTAAATCAAATACATCAAGTTCCTTCAGCTCCTCTTTATCTGTCATGTTCTAAAATCTATTGTCTTTATTGTTCCCCTCTCGCAGAGGCTGCAATTTGACACCATCTATTTTGGGCTCTCAGAACCGGCTCACACTCACTGTCAGCAGCGCTGGTCCTGTGTTTTGCAGTCCTACTGGTGCCTCAAGAATGAGCTTGGGGGTTGTTTGGGGTTTTTTTGGTTTGTTTTGTTTTTTTTTTTCGTGTTTTGTTTTTTTTTTTGTTTTGTTTTTGTGTTTTTTGGTTTTTTTTGTTTGTTTTTTTGTTTTTTTTTTTTTTTTTTTTACTACTCTTTAAATTTCTAGCTCTTCTATTATTTTCTTCACTTTTAACCTCTGGCCCTTTGCTCATTAGATTTTTCTTCATGCACTTCATGACTTACTCCCTCATTCAGTGGTTTGAATCTGCCTTTATCAAATTTCATCCTAGAGGTCTTTATTGACTTTTTTCCAGCTTGTAAAGATCATTTTGGATCACAAAGATCCGTGCTTGCATGTCCTCCTGCCTTCTTTCCCCTGCACTTTTTCCCTGGCCCTCTTCACCGGAGGATAATTTAGATATTGCTTGAGTGGACTCCTGTGAATTTCCATCTTAATGCCTCTTTCAGTTCAAAATAAGAATATTGGTAATTGCTCCTTGAACATATCTTTTAAATTAATTAAGGATTTAGCTCCAGGGGTTTTTTCATCCAGGTAATATTTCCCTAGCTTGCCAATGGAGATTCCATGTCTGGCAATATTTAAAGCTTTATAGAAGTGAGGCTGTGTTACATCTACTGCTTCTGCCTTATCGCTTACACCAGTTACCTGTAAAGAGAGGAAATTTTAATGGGTTGCTCTTGACAAATCTGTGTTGCCTATTTCCATCACTTTATTATCCTGCAGGTGATTATTAATTGATTATTTAATCATTTTTTTTTCCAGACTCTGTCAAGCAATTGAAGTTGGGTTGGCTGCTAATTATAACTCTCTCTTTTTGCTTGCTGGCTGGGAGGTGAATCTGTACAATATTTGCATTCCTTTTGGACTTCCATATTCTCTGTTGCTTGTGGGGAGCACTGAAATTTGTGTGTATTATTCCTTTATGTACCTCTTCACTAGTGTGCCTTTTTACTGCAGATTTCCCTTTGATTTTTAATTCTCTAAAGGATACCTTCACCACTTTTTGGGTAGTGCTATCTCCTCTTTTCCATCAGTGCTGCTCCAGCTCCCCATCCCCTGTCAATTCCTGCTGCCTGCACTCAGGAGTTGCAGTTCATCCTGATAAAGACCATATCTCTTTCTCACAGAACAAATTTGAACCAAAGTGATGCTTCACTTTTTAATCTCTTTAATCTGTGTTTTTTTCTGGGTGTTTCCTACTGCCTTGGACACACTTGCAGTCTGCTCTCCCTGCCAAGCAGCACTTTCCTGCTTTCAGGCTCTGCACTCCCTGAATTTCTGCTGCAGTGTTTGGGAGGGCTCAGACTGGAGGGTTCCTGCCTGGGCAGGCACATCACAAGCACAGCCTTCTGTGAGATTTAACATCAGCTCTGGCATTGTGGTGATTTGTGTGTCTAACCACTCAAAAATCCCTGCTTCCTCCTCTGCTTGGCTGGGCTGGCTCCTGCTCTGCTCTGTTAGACAATGATTTCCTCATTATTTGGGTTTTCACCACTTCTGAAGCCTTCAGCCTAAAGAGCACTGAAAGTTTAAGAAAGAGCTGGTCTAGATAAAGCCTCTCATTTGAAATAGCAGATGCCAGGCCTTGGGCAGGTGTCTAATGCATTTATTCTTTATTAAATGTTGAAGTCTAGTTCAGAGTGTGAGCCCATGACAAAAGGGCTGGAACTGGATGATCTTCAAAGTCCCCTTCCAACACAACTTTATGATTCTATGATTTTATGATTCTATGATTCAAAACTCTACTCAAATAAATATTTTTCACACTATTTCTTCTCAGCTAATGTTTCACTTTTGATAGTAAAGGGAAACAAAAAAAAAGTTTTCCCAAAACCCTGGACTAACAAGACTTGACATTCCTATTTAGATAATTGTATTCATAGTTGTATTCTAGATTTAACCTTTCCTTCCTCATATATGGTCTTAATTCACAAAATCTTTGTGATTTAACTTGAGAAAATCACTGAAATGTTTCCTTTTACAGAGAGCTTTCCAGTCAGATTTCTGTCACACAGTTTCTGTATTGTCACCCTGGCATCCTCTGGGTGTTTTCTTTTTTTCTTTTTTCCTCAAACCTTATTGATAATTTATCAGTGTTAATCACATGTTCTCTTACCATGTAATTTCCATGGAACTACTGAAAACTTAGGGCAAAAGCCCTGCAAAGTGAAGGGTGACATTCCCACCTGTGACAGAGATGTCACATTTGGCACAGCTGATGATCATCTCCCTGGATTGTCTGTGAAAAGCCTTTTTCAAATGTCCCTTAGTCAATTCAGGGCTATTTAATCTTTTTCATCATAATGTGGAAGACCCTCAAAATCAAATTTAAATGGAGCAAGTGATGTATTTTTAATGCTGAAAAATCTGAAAGTTGTTCAGTCTTTCCAAGAAATAAATACTGACCTAGAATTTATTTTTTATTAATATTTCTTAGCACTTCTGAAAAACGCAGAAATGTAGAAATTGTTGAGTGTTGAAAGCACTCTAAATTGAAGGCCATTATGTTATTGTGGTTCTTTCACCTCCGAGTCCTTCAGAAAACAATTGACCTAGAACAGCATGGAATAATGGATATTCTGAGTGCTGCATCTCAGTTATCTTAGAGATACAATTTGAATGCTTACTCTGTGCCCAATGTGCAGCAGGGGCTTGGAGGGAATACACGGTTCACCTGCCAATTGTGAAAATCCTGGTGCAGAAAAAAAAAAAAATGAGTGATCATTGCCCAAAGTATCCCCATCAGAAGAAATTTCCTGTATTTAACACATTGGCACTGAGCATTGCCATGGCCTTATTCGAGACACTGTCCTGGCACTTTAATTGTATAATGAGAAGGTAACAAATGTTAAATCATGCAAACACACTTTGAGCTGCAGAAAATGCTGCCTTTCATAACAAACGTGCAGTTTGGATACATTTGTGTGCCAGATCAAAGGAATTGCTGAACACTATGCTCTCCTATCCAGATGCTGGCTCCTAAATATGTCTGAGCCTAAATTAGGAGTTATGTGCGCATTGTGAAAATGTCCTGCATGCAAAGGAAGATGTGCAGGCCTGGTCTTGAACTGGGCATTGAATGTCCACAGAGAGCTGGACTAAGGAAATACTAAATTTAAACCAACAGTGAGCATCACTCTCTGTGGCTTGATATTCTTTAATTCTGAGCAATTATGGTTAAATTATGACTTGGAGGTTGATTTTCATCAGTACATTCTGTGAGAGATTGTGTTCATCAAGTGCTTCTCCTCACTTCCATGAATGTTTGCACATCACGGGATGCTGTGGACATGAACTGAAAAAAAATCTGCTTTTGTTGGGGCATTGAGCGCTGAAAAGGTCACACAGCAGGGAACCGTGTAATCCTTGGGCATTTAGTGACTAGGGCTGACACCAGGGATGCAGGCAGAATGCAGCAGGAGGAGGGAACTTCTGGGAATGTGCATGGACTGTGCTGGGAGCCCTTGGCTCAGTTCAGGACCAGCTCACAGAATAGTTTGGAGAAAACCTTTTGGCTTTTGCAAATGGCTATGAAAACATTGCAGTGGGTGCTGAGCATTTTGAAAGAATGTCTTCCAGACGAAAAAAAAGAAAATTATTCCAGTATTTTATAGCAGCTCATTTTTAAAAGACTTTGATTGAAGCCCTGGATTTCTCCCTGTTTGGGTGGGCAGGCCCTGGCACAGGGTGCCCAGAGAAGCTGTGGCTGCCCCTGGATCCCTGGCAGTGCCCAAGGCCAGGCTGGACATTGGGGCTGGGAGCAGCCTGGGACAGTGGGAGCTGGCCCTGCCATGGCTGGGGTGGGATGGGGTGAGTTTTAAGGTCCCTTCCAACCCAGCCCACTCTATTACTCTGTGATTCCATGATTTTTCTTTCAGCGTCACTTTTTTGAATTGAATGAGTAACATTGCATGTTAAGTTTAAATTTAGAATGTAAATCACAGAATTGTAGAATATCCTGAGTTGGAAGGGACCCACAAGGACCATCAAATTCCATCTCCTCGCCTTGGCTTAGAATATTAAAACATATGAAAACTACAAGAACAAACCCACGAAAGCAGCTGATTGATGGAAAGCTGTCTCCGAGCCTTTTGGAGCAGCAGGCTGTGCACAAAGATGGAGATGCTGAAATGCTGAAATGCTGAAACTGCAGTGACCACCTGGGTTTGTCCTACCTGACCTCTACACTGCAGTCTTTTCCTGTGTCTGCCCCCTAAGCATGTGAGTTCTGTTAGTTAAAAAAAAAAAAAAAAAAAAAAAATCATCAAGAAATTAGCAGTTTGCCAGCAATGCTGTAATAAGTCACAATTTGGGCTGCTCATGCAGAAATGGAGCAGATGACATTGTAATCATTGCAGGAAGAAGCATGCTTTATTACAGCGTGCCTGTACCATCCTCAGGAAGGTTCTTCATGCTACACTAGGCAGGGATGGTTGGTGTTAAACAAGACAAATAAAAGTGCTCAGAGCTGGGTGGTGGAGGTGGCTGCAGAGCTGGAGCCTGGCTGAGCCCTGCAGCTCCTCCTGGAGAACAGGACAGATTTGTGTGCTTCAAAAATCCACACCCAGGCTCAGGGGATTGCCATGGCCACAGAACAGAGCAGAGAATGGCTCTGAGGAGCAGCAGAGCTGCTGGGGAGGAGAGAATGTCCAAAATGCCATTCACACAGATCTGTACTCTGGAAATGATATTAACAGCTCACTGCTGCTGCTGCCTCTCAACAGAGGGTGAGGATGAGGGTTGTGAAAAACAACCATCCACTGGTGCAAGTGAAATGTTCTATGTTCACATAAATTTATCATTCAGAGTTCCTGGCAGATGGGCTTCAAAAAATAGACCTCAGAGGCAGAACCCACAGCTGGGAAATTTTCCTTTATTATGGGATATCCCATGTAAAAGGGATGGATCTACTTCATGGAAAGAAAAATCCGTTTTTTTACTCACATCATTATTAATATGGCTTATTTGATATTTTAACCTGACAATATCCTTACACATCTTAAGTTTTGGGAAGATTTATTAATCCTTTCAGTATAAAAGTAACAAATAAATCAGTAGTTACAATACTTTAATTGTATCTTTTTGTTTAAAGAAGCCTCACTCAGTATAATTTTCTGATTTCCCCATATGAGGGAACATTATCTTCTTGCACTTTACACAAAATCGCTATCTTGTGGGTTTTTGACATTTTAGTAAGTGAGAAGCAATTGAATATTAATATTTATCAAATCAGCTTTAGTTATGAAATGTTCATTTGGGCAAAATAAGATGATGTGCTGATTTTTCTTCATGCATTGCATGCTTTATGTTAGATATGTATTGTCAGATCTGAGCGTCTCACTTGTTATGTTCTGCATATAGTTAATGTGTTGGTTTTTTTAAAAATTAACTTATTCTCCTTTATTCTTTATTTTTTTTTTTGGAGCTTTGGGTTTTTGTTTTTTTTGTTTGTTTTTTTTTTTCCTAGTGGGAGGCTACCCATAATCCTGGTGCTATGCAGAATGAGTTATATTTGTGCAGTTTTAATAATACTTAAATACAGTTTTAATACAATTATGAAACAAAAGTAGAATGTGAAGAGGTCAATTTTATTGCAACTTTTTACTTGGAATATAAGAAGTTATGTGACAAACAAAATCACACATAATGACAAATAGGTTAATACTAATAATAAAAGCACAGGCATGGAACATGAACCCAGCTGATAAAACTATGGGGAAATTGTGTGAAATTCTGATAAAACTATGAGAAATTGTGCAAAACTCTGATAAAATGGTGGGAAAATTGGGTAAAATTCTGATAAAACTACAGGGAAATTGGGTGAAATTCTGGTAAATCTATGGAGAAATTGGATGAAATTCTAATAAAACCACAGGGAAATGGTGTGAAACTGATAAAACTACAGGGAAATTGTGGGAAATCTTGATAAAATTATGGGGAAATAGTATTATATTCTGATAAAACTACAGGGAAAATTGGGTGAAACTCTAAGAAAACTGTAGGGAAATTGGGTGAAATCCTGATAAAACAATGGGGAAATTGTATAGAATTCTGATAAAACTACAGGGAAATTGTGTAAAATTCAGATAAAACTGCAGGGAAATTGTGTGAAATTTTGATAAAAATACATGGCTCAGTGGTGAGGCTGGCAGTGGGGCTGGGCTGGATCCTGGATTACTGGGCACTGTGAAATATTGCTGCTCTTGGGCAGAGGCCCAGGAGATCCAGAGTTTTGTGGTTCATGGCTGTTCTCAAGTTCTATTCATAACAGGAAAAACTCACTGAAGTTCCTGTATTATTTCTGGTACTCAGAGTCAGAGTAGTAATAATAATAATATATTTGTTCTATTTATATTTAACTTATCTTTGAGTAAGAGAAACTATTTTAGATCTTTATTTATTTATATTTACCTTTCAGGTTAGAAATCAATGACCGCATTGCTGACTGTGGATATGCATTATGCAAAGCCACTGTATTTTTCAGTGATTTTTTTTTTTCTCCTTCCTGACTCTTTCTCTCACTCACTGCAACTCCTGGTCTGCATCCAAAAAGTGATTTCCTAGCTGGAGGGATGGTGGGGATATTCATCATGGAATAAGGCTTGGGGGAGAAAAGGGCATCAACTTGAATATTTGAATATATTTCTTGAATGTTTTTACTTTCATTTCTTCACTGCCATATTTTCTTCCTTTGCTGCCTGTTATTTGGAAGCTGCTTGCTTTAATTTTAGTTTAGCTTTTCCTTTCCATGCTCTTCTCAAAGGCCTCCCTGTTAAATTATCCTGCTTTGTTTTCCCTCATAAATACTCACTTAACATCACCATTGCTGCATTCTGGTATTTCATGAGTAAATTCTTTATGAGTTTATTTCATGAGTAGTTTCTTTAGATCACTTTTAAGGAACTTAACAAGAGCAGGGGAATCATCTGCCCCCTTTCAGCCCCCTCTCCTGTTAGGTACTGATTTCCATGGATAAACTGAGCATATCCTTATTGACAGCACTGTTTCTTAGGATGAGGCACATAAAAAAAAAAACATCCTTTACACAAACATACTCTTCATTATCTGTTAATCTGCAGAGCAGGATCTGTGCCCCTGTTTGATTGCTTTTCTTTTACCAAATTGTGTCCTGACTCTTAAAAATAAAACAAGAATCCAAAGGAAAAACCCCTAAAACAGAGCAAACACATATAACAAGAAAGCAAACACGATGGAAACAGTGGGGGATTGCTATTTCTATGCTTTGCAAACACAGTAAGCAAAAAAATAAATACAGCTAAAGCTGTGGCCCAGAATACTAATTCAGAGCAATTTTTTTTTTTTTGGATACTTTGTGGCCAACGTGTCCCCTCAATCCACAGAGCAGGTTCGAACAACCCCCTAAACAGCGAGGCTAAAGAGCAATGCAAATTGAGTTAACATCACACATGTTCAGAAAGCAGAAATGTTAACTTAAAAAATGCCTCTTGCCGTTGCCAGCGAGGGTTTTCCTGACGGGTTTTGGCAAAGGATGCCATGATCATTCTGAATTGGACAGCTGGGCAGGGTAAAGGAAGGGTGGAAGCCCTCATGAAATAGAAGAAAATTCTACTTGGAAAAAAANAAAAGAAAAAAAAAAGTAAATTTGCAGTGTGCTTTTGGGGAAGATGTGGCAGGTCCTGTCTGTATTGCATTTCAAATGGATGAACAGGACAGCACTGGGACAGGTACAATCAGTAAGGACTCCCCTCTCTTTGCATCTTATCATGCTGAAAGGCCAAGCTTCTGCTTGGACCCCGTTTTCACTACATCAAGTTTTAAAAATGTTAGAATCATTCTAGCTCCCTTTCTTAAAATCCCCTTGCCTAAGAAAGAAATTGCCCTCAGCATTTTCAGAGGAGATTAACACAGAGTAGGTTCTCATATGATTAGAAAATCTTCAGAAGGCCATTCATTATTTCTGTCCCTTGTGAGCATCAAGATGAACTCTGTCATTTCTGACAATTGTGTGTCTAAATGCCAAAGATCTCCTGACAGAGACTAAACCACTTCAGTTAACTTCTTCAGTACTTCAGTAACCTGAATGCTTTTCTGGTGTAACCCAGACCTCCCTGGCTGCAGCTTAATCCTCTCCTGTTCTATTGACCAGAGACACATGTAATCATAGTTTTTGTCTGCAGCAGAATACTGTATTTAAAAACTGTTGTCATGTCCCCCATCTCCCTTTCCCCTGGAATTTTCTCCCCCAGCTTGAGCAGCTCTGGTCCAGCCTTCTCCCTTTCTCCTCCCCTTCTCCTGAGCAGTTCACACTTTCCCTGTTCTGTTTGAAACTCTGCCTCAGTAGCATTTCCCTGTCAGTATTTTTGAAAAAAATTGCTGAAAATGAAGACAAATTTTCATCTTCAGGCCCCGATGAAGTGGAAGGTCTCTCAGTTTTGCAAAGTGCTCCTATTGACATGTCCTACTGTGTTTGCTTTTGCCCAATTATTCCATTGGTGCCTTGAATCCTGTTCTAGATGGTCTCCACCCAGTTCCTTTCCTGCAGCTCATTATTTCCTTTCTCATGTTCATGAGGAGCAAAACTTGTGAGCATCTTGCCATGCTGGAGAGTTGACTTCAAGTGCAAATCTAACTGCCATGGCAGCTAAAGTCCAAACACTTACTAAATAAGTAGAAATCAATTGACTGCAAAATGGAATAGGTCACCCAGCAGAAACACCTTAATCCCTGTGTAATTTGCAATCTAATTGAAATTAAGTAAATGAAAACAATGTAAATGAGGTAACCACAGTGTAGCTACACATCTGGGCTGTGCTGTTAGTAAGTCTATATCACAGCTCCTGCTTTCTTCTTTTTTTTTTTTTTTTTTTTTTTTTTTTTTTTTGTTTGATTTTTTTGACTTTTTTTTTTCCAAGTAAATGCAATTTTTCAATTATTGACCTTTCAGGAAAAAAAAAAAAAAAGAAAAAAAGGGGAGCTAAATAAATAGCTCACCACAAAGCTTTTATTTTGTTTTCTTTCAATTCTTGTGTGGTTGAGGGGTCTGTTTAGAAGACTGACATCAATCACCCTTCCAAATAGATTCCCATGATTTGAATGCTCAGGTCAGGCCAGCAGAGCAGTGCCTAACGATGATTACAAACCACCATGGGTGGCTTTTCACCAGGCACAAGCAGGGCTCAGATGCTTAAATCCAAAATTCATATCTCAAGTTAATTTTTACTTTACAATTTGTCCATTGCTGGCAGCCTTCAGCTTCAACACACAGATCCTTAAGCTGTTCTGCTTTCCCCACGTGCCCTGAACGCTGTAATCCCAAATCTGTGTGACCCTAAAGCATTGTTCAGCTCCCCAGAAGGTGCTGCTGAGCAGGCAGCCCTTTGCCCTGTGCCTGTGGGATCACTATCAAACCCCTCTCCAGCGCTGTTTTGGTGTTTCATTTCTAAAGCACCTCTCTCACAGCTCTGGAGCTTAGCACTTCTGATATGTCATTTATTTCTGAGCTGAGCTGGGGGGATTTATCTCCTGCACAGTTTGAGAGCAGTGGCTTGGCATTCCAGGTGGGCTGGAGAGCCTGCTCTGTGCTCTGGAAAACCTGGATGAAGACTCTGAGCACATTTCTGTTTGTTCTGTCCTGTCTGTTTCATGATTCCACTCTCCACACCCGACTCATTTGGTTTAAAACAGCTCAGGTCTCATTTAAGATGCATTCAGTTGACAGTTAAAGTGCTATTCCAGGGATTTTATGTCCATGTGTCCAAATAATTTAAGTTTTCCCAAGAAGTACACCAGGGAAAATCAAATATGGGACATGTTCTGTGTACATGGGACATGAAGTCAAACAGGATTTTCAGCCTGAAAAAGGGATGACTTTAGGGGGTATAGCAGAGATCTGCTCATTGTGAGTGACATGAAGAAAGTGAATTTGAGATGTTTATTTTCTGAGCTAAATGAAGTCAGTAAGTGGGGGTAAAAAGCCAGAAAAAAAGGCCACACAACCCCCACCCCTACCCAACAACAAAAAGAACCTCAAATTCAAACAAACAAACAAACAAAAAAAAAAGCCCCCATCTTCACTCTTTCCAGAATAAATATTAATTGGTTTGAACTGCTAAACTCTTCTAAGACCTTTTTTCTCTTTTTTTTTTTTTTTTTTTTTTCTTTTTTTTTTTTTTCTATTTTTCCTGCTGCATCAGTTTATTACTCCCAGTGTTTCATTTCTGGCGTGATTTTAACTTCACTTCTCCATTTGTCTCTAAAGTGTGGAAACAATTTGTCTTAAACATGACCTTTTCTTTGCCTAATAACATTTTTCTTTTTACATTTAAATTCTTGCCCTCTTTTCCTATATTCTTGACTTTGGGAGCAATGCCTCCCCTATCCCCATCCTGCCCCTCACAAATCCCAACACAGAATTCATTTCTAACTCACCCACTGTGATTTATTCTCCAAGAGGCTCCAAACCAAAGTGCTCAGTCAATAAACAAAAGACCAGGGTGGCAGTTTGATGGAGAAACTATGGGAAGGTGATTGTAAAAATGTGGATTTGTTTCCTGTGGGCATTTTGTGCAGAAGGCATAAAGCAGAATGCACACTGGCTGCAGTCAGATGATGAGGGATGAGGATGCATGGAATAAATTCCCAGATTTATTGGCTGATTAGAATTAAAAGATGAAGACCCAGCTGCCTGATGGTTCATTGAAAAGCTGTTCAAAGGCTAATATAATGGAAGTATTATTTCTCAGAAATTTGATTAAATGTAATATTATACTTCTACAGCATCACTTTTCTATCTGCAGTCTTGCTGGAAAGAATAATCTCTTGTAATAATATCAATCTCGGTAGATAAGACCATCAAACTTTTAACCAATGGAACATTTCACTTAATAAAGTGGTGTGATTATGGGCATTTTAAATATTTATTTTTTCTGTTTTCATTGATTTGTGCTTAAATTGAGATGTCTTGAAATAAAATAATTCTCTTTCTACTTTCCAGTAGTCTCTAAGTGTGAAACTGAAGTAATCAGATTGTTATCTGTCACTTGCTTACTTGGGATTCATAAAATTCTCCTTCTGCAAGGACCTCCTTCTTCTGCCAGCATTAAATTCTCCAGGTCAGCATTCATTTCTCCCAAGGAATTGATGCTTGCACAATTTGTACCATTTTGTCAGTGCAGATTATGCTTGTACAAACCTGATTTTATCAGGACTGTTTTGATTGCAATGTAATACTGTGCTGTGAGGAGATAGATATTGCAGGATTTCCTGTAATTACATTTATTGAGTTTATTGCAATTGATTTGCAGATAAATAGTCACGTGCTGATCTAGTATGTCCTCTAACGTAATGCCTTCCTAAACCTGTG
The DNA here is from genome assembly GCA_009741485.1 of Malurus cyaneus samueli. Lineage (NCBI taxonomy): Eukaryota > Metazoa > Chordata > Aves > Passeriformes > Maluridae > Malurus > Malurus cyaneus. The sequence continues at coordinate 4,043,529 of CM019224.1, forward strand.
TTTATTTTGGGGGCTGCTGCGAGGGCGTGGCTGGGAGTGACAGAATTGAATCCTGGTGGGAAAACTTTCTAGATGCATATAGAATATAATAAAATGGATAATCAAATGTGAAAGTGACCTTTATGCAACTTTTTTTCTGTCTGGTGTCCAACTTGTGTGTCTCAGAGATTGTCTCTTGTCATATTTTCTACAGTGGACCGAAAGTGTTTTATTTATTGTTTATATGTATATTTATATATATATATATGTATATTGTTATTTTATATATAGTGGTTTATTTAATTCTTTTGTTATCATTTAATGACTGCCTGAGTGAATAAAGAAAATTAATTGCAAAAAAGTAATGACCTGTGCAGTGGCTTTTTTGTTGGTTGTCGTGGTGACAATTCAGACAAATTAATCAAAATCCAAATATTTGCCTCAGAGAAGGGGAGAGACAGTCACGCTGCAATAGGAAATGTTTGTAGCAGCACCATAGTGGGTATAATTGGAAAAGCTGTTATCAGAAGTGAGCTGTATGTCTGGCTTTATTTTAAATCTTATCAGTCTGTTTGTTTCAATAGATTTTTGAGGCTTGAAAAGTTAACTGTAGGTAATTTTTAAAACCGCCTTTAAATTCCCTGCCCTTTTAGCCACGCCGAAATTTCCGCTGGCCTGGTAATTCAGGTGGAAGTAAATAAAAGTTCCCCAAGCAGCTTTAACCGTGCTATTAATTTTTATATCCATCAATAGTCCAGATGCACTATTATCACCCAGCAGCATCAGCAGAGCGGGATCAAAAGGCGAGGAAGAGTTTAAGGAAGGAAAATCCCCACGTTGCACATTGAGAGGGAGCTGAGGAGTTGTGCCAACAATTAGAGCCCCAGCGAGGGTCCTGCTGCAGCCAAGACTTCACTGAGCCTGACCTAGGCACTGCACGGGGTTTCAAAATGCATAAACATGAATATAATGTGGAAATATATAGAAATAACCCTTGCTGATGAGTTGCTTTTCCTCTGAGATGAGATGCAATAACTGTGCCGTGTTTTCACGGGAAACTCTTTGTGCCTAAGGAGAGAGCGGGACAAAACACCCTCACAGGGGATTTTCCACAGGGCTTGGTAGTTTGCGGGGATAAATATATTTTGGAAAGCTCTTTTCACATTTTAGGGGCCCACTCAGAATGAACAAAACTGTTTGCATGTTTAAGTGTGCTTTTTATTCCCTTGAATACAGGGAGAAGAGGAGAAAGAGAAGCACAAACTGGTAGGATGGGGTGGGTGATAGTTGTGCCCATCACCTGTGACCTCAGCAGGTTTTATATCTGTGTTTCTTTAATTCTATAATGAGTAGGAGGGGCCTTTCTGCATTACTCATGTGTTCTTATCATCCCTAGGGAGCGTAACTAACACACAAACTTTTCTAAAAATCCCCCAAACTTCTCCCCTTTGTGGCAATTTGAATGACTGTTTTTATTCGCCATCCCGGCTTCATTTTCGCAGTGCACATTGGATTATTCATGTTGGCTCTACACTTGACTTTAAAGTATTTATTGTTGATCTGAGTTTTCAGTGTGGTTTGTGTGGAGAGAGGAGTTTAATTTTTAAAGAGCTTTGTCACTTGCAGTGCCATGTTGAGCAGACAGGCTGCCTTTGTCTCGGTGGTTCTGTGCATACCAATATTTTATAAACACGCTGGCTGCTTCTCACTGGGTTTAATGGCTGCCAAAGTAAAGTTTCAAATGTTATCAAAACAACAACAGAATTAAACTCCATTTTTAAGAGGGCAAATGGCACCAGAAAGCCTGGCTGACCTGTCCCCAGCAGCGCTGAGACACCCTGCAAGGGACAGTCCTTGGAAAGAGAGGGCAGGGGCTGGGGGGAGCAGGGAGAGCTGTTGGAGGGGTTTTGATACCTCCCACTCCACTTGAAAACCTTCCTCACAGCCCAGGGGGTGCTCAGGTGCTGAAGGGGTCATGGCATGAATGAGCCAAACCCTTAATGTGTCACACGGGTCACCATCCTGGAGCCAGAATAAAAATTCAGGCCAAGCACAACAGGGCATCCAGTGGCTGGGTGTATCATAATGTGTGAGAATTACTATAATTACTCAAAATTACAACCAAACCCACATCTTTTAGAGTAGAAATTATCCTGAAAGAATGTGTTTGTGGTGCACATTTCAGGTGGGATGAGAGAGCCAAGGGTGGAGTAGAGAGAATCAGTCCCAGGGGATGGTGCAGGTGTTCACATGGTGAGGATAACGGGTACAGAGAAAAGGTTTTTGGTGGAGTTGATGAAAATACCTCAGCATGGCCCCTGCTGCCAGAGTGGGTTGGGTTGGGATGAGAAGGTCCTTAAAGCTCATCCCATCCCACCCAGCCATGGCAGGGCCAGCTCCCACTGTCCCAGGCTGCTCCCAGCCCCAATGTCCAGCCTGGCCTTGGGCACTGCCAGGGATCCAGGGGCAGCCACAGCTTCTCTGGGCACCCTGTGCCAGGGCCTGCCCACCCAAACAGGGAACAATTCCTTCCCAATCTCCCATCTGGCCCTGCCCTCTGGCACTGGAAGCCATTCCCTGGCTCCTGTCCCTCCAGGCCCTATTAAGACCCTCTTCATCTTTCTGTAGGTAGCAATAGTCCAGTAAGGATTATCCTCCTGAGTAACACAATTTCAGCCAAATAATGTGATTTGTTAAACTCATCATGTAGCTCGAAGAATGTGTCTCATCCCAGCTGAAAGACATTCAAACATCAGCTTTTAACATCATCTCAAGCAGGATGTTGCTAGATCCCGTTACAGCCCAAAGCAGGTGCATGAGGAGGCCGAGTGGTCAGTGCAGCATCTGGAGTCATGAACCAGAGTGGACCATACCAGAGCTTGGTTCAGATGAACAATCTCACTGATTTCAAGTTTTGTATCTCCTGTTCTGTCCAAAATAGTTTTATTTTACTTTCTTTTCCTCCACTCAAGACGCCTTGTTTCCCAAATCCACCATTTCAAATGAGTTAGAGAAACTAAAAATTGTAAGTCTGGGAAGACAGCAATTTGAAGGAAACAATAAATAATAAAAATAAAGATCTCTATAATTTTAATCAACATTCAGGTTTTTATTGAATCAAATAGCAGGCTTCCCCCTCCTCTGCAGTGATTGAGGGTGCAACAGCAGGTGTTATCTTTGTTTTATTTGCATATAAATCTGCTTTTAGTTCTCTTCCTTAAAACACAAAGGGTTGAAGTGTGTGATTTCCAGAACCAAAAGTTGAAAATGCTTCCCCAAAATGCTCCATGATGACATTTTACTAGATTATGTGCTATTTACATTTTCCTGTGTGGCTCTGGTGGAGATTTGCTGTTTATGTGTTCAGTGCTTTCTCAGAGATTTACTGAGATCTGCTGTGAAAACAGATCAGAGATCCCGGATCTGCTGGAGGATTTGGGCTGGAAAACAGAGATCCCAGATCTGCTGTGGGATTTGGGCTGGAAAAGCAGGGATCCTCGATCTGCTGTGGGATTTGGGCTGGAAAACAGAGATCCCAGATCTGCTGTGGGATTTGGGCTGGAAAACAGAGATCCCAGACGTGCTGTGGGATTTGGGCTGGAAAAGCAGAGATCTTAGATGTGCTGTGGGATTTTGGGCTGGAAAGTAGAGATCCTGGATCTGCGGTGGGATTTTGGGCTGGAAAGCAGAGATCCCAGATCTGCTGTGGGATTTTGGGTAGTTTAGCCTGGATCACTGGGAGTTCCCTGTGTGTGCTCCCTGCTCTGTCCCTGCAGTGTCCCCACCCCGTTCCCCCTGTGACAGTGACCCCAGTCAGGTGCCAGCCCCAGTCTGAGCTGTCTCCAGATTCATCCCCTCTGCAGCCATAGATCTGGAGCTGTTCTGTGAGCACAGATCTGCCTTTCCATCTCCCAGGGGCAGTGGCCCAAAGAGAAGCACAGCCAGCGCAGCCTTTTTATCAAGGACACCAAAAACGGTGCTTTACTGAATTTATTTTGTGAGGGCAGGGTTTTTCCAGCTGGGTGACAGCTGGGAAACATCAGCAGGAGATAAGGTCTATCTTTTTTTCTTTTTTTCTTTTTTTTCTCTATTTTTTACTGTCAGCTGGCAAAGATAGGATGGAGCTGTACCTGCCAGGGGTACCAGGTTCATGGTGATGAAAAGAAGAACAGCACAACATCCTTTAGGGCTTTGTGACCTCATCCCGCTCCTTGGTTCCCTGTGAAGGCTCCTCCAAATCCTCCTGTGAGCTGAGGAAGGGCTGTGTGTGCAGTGACAGACTGACTGGGGGATTGTCACTGCATCCCCAAAGCTGTGACACTGCTCCTGTGGGCACGGTCACACTGTGACAGAGCCTGCACCACCACGGTGTGGGGTGACACAGGGGCTGGGGGGTGACACAGGAGTGTGGGGTGACACAGGGGTGTGGGGTGACACAGGGTGTGGGGTGACACAGGGTGTGGGGTGACACAGGGGTGTGGGGTGACACAGGGTGTGGGGTGACACAGGGGTGTGGGGTGACACAGGGGTGTGGGGTGAGACAGGGACTGTGGGGTGACACAGGGGTGTGGGGTGACACAGGGACTGTGGGGTGACACAGGGGTGTGGGGTGACACAGGGGTGTGGGGTGACACAGGGGTGTGGGGTGACACAGGGGTGTGGGGTGACACAGGGGTGTGGGGTGACACAGGGATGTGGGGTGGCACAGAGCTGTGGGGTGACGTGGTGGCTGTAGAGTGACAGGGACTGTGGGGTGGCACAGGAGCTGTGGAACTGAGCATCCCCTTGCTGACTTCCCAGTGTTTAGAGTGGATTAGAGTTTGAAGATTTAGGTTTGAACTTCTCTGTCTGCAAATGTTTGTTACATATCCCAGTTCTGCATTTTCCTTGTTCTCACCCAGGAAACCCAGCACCCAAGGAAACCCTTGTTCTCACCCAGCACCTGGAATCCCTGCATTCCTCACCTCAGCCCTGGCACACCAGAATTACCAAAACATGTCTATTTAATTTCAATACAAAAGATTTAAATTAAACTCAACCATCTGGAATGACTTTGGAGACACTTGTTTTTTTTTTTTTTCCCTAACATTTTTGACAGGTAAATTGACCTTTTGCAGCTCTAAATGTGGTGTCAAATATTTAGATCACAAAAAGAAACAAGAATGTTGCTTCTTAAGCAGGGTTTGTCTCAGGGAATTACTGAGCATGGATCCAAACCCCCAAAGAGGGGTCACCTGTCTCTTTCATGCTTCCCCACTTGGCAAAAGTCAGAAGATAAAATGGGAATGTGACAATAAATCTCTTTTATCTGCTGATAGAAGAATTTGTAGGTGGGTAAAAAGGCACACCCTAAATAGCATCTTACATAGATTTGTGTCAGAGAGGATACAATGTGCATATTAATGTTGCATATTAATTTAGATTTGGAAAATGTCTTTAAATTAAATAAGGACAAATTGGCTTTTTATATAGTAGGAATACTTTTGGTGTGTCCTGGCCGTATCAGCTGTCATATCAGGAGATAAAAAATCTTACATATTGCTCTGAAAGGGCAGAAATATTAATATTGTGATATTTTGCATGTAGCTCTTGAGCTCTTTACCTATAGCATGAGATAGTTGTGTTAAATAACTTTGAATAAGGAAGCTCAAACTCAAAAAACAAAGAAATATAGAAATAAGCAAGAAGTCTCTGAAATGCATGCTCTGTCAGAGCCATCTGGGCAGGAATGGAAGTAGGAAAATATTACAGCTCTTTTTTTATTTGATGCCATCACAAGACAATGTGGTAAGTACGAAGGTTCCTGTTGACTTTTTGTGGTTCATTATTTCCAGGACTGGGAGGATTAAACAAAAACTGGAATGTGTATCATAGCTGATATTATCAGCTGTTATAATATCTTCTGACTTTTGCCAAGTGGGGAAGCGCGAAAGAGACAGGTGACCCCTCTTTGGGGGTTTGGATCAGTGCTCAGTAATTCCCTGAGGGCAGGGGAGGACATGACAACCAGCAGATAAAAAATAAGGGCAAAATAGTTGTAATAATTTCTCTTTTTCCTGCTTGGTGTAATGAGCACAATTTGGTGTTTGCCTTTGGTAGAGCAGCAATGTTTTCACTCTGCTGGGCCCGGTTTTGTGGGTGCAGGGATGCAAAGGTCACCCCAAGGCGCTCACATTGCCTGTCTTGTCACCCACTTTGCTGGTGCAAACACAGCCGTGGTTCACATATTCCTGTTTCCTTTTTGTCTAAATTTATGTCTTGATCAGAGCTGTGTCTGAAGGACAAAACCTCCCTGTTAGAAGTGCACGCTGAGGCTCAGCTCTAATAAGCAGCTGTGGCTTTGAGAGGATCCCCCGGTGAGATCAATGGGACTCGAGCATGCAGGGCAAGAGGAGTTATTAGAGGTGAGCTCTGCTCTGTGCATTTCAGAGGACATCTCTGTCCTGGCTATGAATTATTTATTTCTGTGTTTATTTGTTTTGAAGTGTGAGCCCTCTGTTTATGTGAAGCTTCTGCATGTGGTGCTTGTGCTTGGTGTGAGGTTGTTTCTTTGATCCTTCTGATGTGAAGGAAGTGATGCCACCCAGGAAGGTACAGCTCAAATGGCAGGAAAAATGTATCATGGATTCATGGAATAATTTGGGTTTGGAAGGGACCTTAAAGCTCACCCCGTCTGTAAGAGTCCTTATGGAAGACCCTGGACTGTCTCACGATTGACTAAACCCCAAGGCGGGAGAAAAGGGGGCTTTTGCTCAAAGGAGTCTGAGCCAGTTAAGGTGGAAGACTGCCAATAGTTGGTCGCTGAGAACAATGGTGTGAATCTACTGGATGATCACCGTTCCTGAGGGAGAACGGTACAGCCCGCAGCCCATGCTGTACACCTGAACAATAGACATTCTTTCCCCACCACCTGGCCGGCAAGTCTTGACTTGCAACCCCCCCCTCCTGGCCTGCAGCCACTCGCTTTGAAACAGACTATAAAAAGTCTCCTCTGAAGAGACCACCCTGAGAGCAAAATCTCCCTACCAACAGACGACGACCATCGTGGGACCTTGGAAGACCCCGTCAGCTGGTAGCTAACCCGCTCCTGGCTCTCTCTCTCCCTCTCTCTCTCTCTCTCTCTCTCCCTCTCTCTTTCTCTCTCTCCCTCTCTTAAGACTCCGTACCCGCTCCCTCGCTCTCTCTCTCTCTCCCTCTCTCTCTCTCTCACCCTCTCCTATCGCAAAATACTCAAATAAATTGTCTAAGCATATACATTTGCCTTCTCGTTTTCTTTTGCACCCTGAGATTCCAAAAAAGAACCTATCACGACTTTCCGCTTCAACCCAAGCGGATTCATGACACACGTCCACCACGCCAGCAGTCACAGCCTTCAGGGCTGCACTCCCAGGGTATCCCGGGCGCCACACTGCTCACACCTGCCGGCACCCTTTGCAGGCATGCCCACCCAAACAGGGAACAATTCCTTCCCAATCTCCCATCGGCCCTGCCCTCTGGCACTGGGAAGCCATTCCCTGGCTCCTGTCCCTGCAGCCCTTGCCATTGTCTCTCTCCATCTTTCCTTTGGCTCCTTCAGGCCCCAAGGCCACCCTGAGCTCAGCCCAAAGCTTCTCCTCTCCGCTGAACAATCCCAGCTCTCCCCCAGCCTTTCTCCAGTCCACACAGCTGGCTTCCATCCCTCTGCTCATCCTGGAGCCTCCTCTGGGCTCTCTGCAGCAGCTCCAGCTCCTCCCTGTGCTGGCCCCAGGGCTGGGGCAGCTCTGCCCGTGGGGTCCCAATAGAATTGTAAAATCTCTTTTAACCAGATATGGAGGAATTTTGAAATCTTCCCAAGAAAGCACAAAGGACAGTTTTTGTAATTCATTATTAGTACAAAAACATCACTGCAAACCCCATTCTCTACAGTAATTTTATATATGTTGGAAAGTCAATGGAATCTATATGGATTTCTTATTTCAGGTGCTTCAGGTGCTATTACCTGCCTGTATGACATGATCTAAATTGCTTAATTAGCTGGCAGGTGAGAATTACCAAGCAGGCTCTCTTACTTGCTCTACTGAAGCTATTCTGGTACAACTTGCTGTTGGATTAGTGGGCATTCCATGCTAGCAACATGAATGGGACTGAAGCAGGAACACTTTTGAATGCACAGACATCATTAATCTTACTAATTAGTAATTGTTGTCAAGCGTATCTTAAAAAAAGATATATATAAAAATGTGTTTTCTTGGGAATTGGACCTCTCTTTAGCACTGGACAAATGCTTCAACTAATTCTCACTTTGAGTTGTTTTCCTTTTCTCTTTATATTATTTTGTTCTTCCAATCTAAATATTTTAACTTTCTTTCTCAAGGCTGTATGAGGTCCACAGGAGGAAGTCTATAGCTTTCATCTTGATTTATGGAGCCGATGATAAAAGTTTAGTCTCACAGCTTGTCGCCCATTTCTCTGCGAGATTGCTGCCTACAGCATATGTTCAAAGACAGGTTGCCCATAGTTGAATGTAGCTTTATTTCAGTAAACATAGCCTACAGTAGGAACATATTGAATTTAGGCTAAACTTGCAAAGGGATTGAGAGGAAAGTGCTGTGTGTGGTGTTGGGCTGCAAATGAAGGTTGTTTGAGTTTGATGAGGCTGTGCTGGAGGGGCAGGGGGATGGGATGGGATGGGATGGGATGGGATGGGATGGATGGGATGGGATTGGGATGGGATGGGATGGGATGGATGGGATCCAGTGGGATGGGATGGCATGGGATGGGATGGCATGGGATGGGGTCAGCCCTGCTTTGGGTGTCCGCTGTAGCCACGGTTTGGGGTCTGGGTGTGCACAAACAAGAGACTGTCTCGGGGCTGGTGTGAATTCATCTCCTTGTGAATAGTTTTTCTGGGACTCAGGAATCTGCCTCTCTCAGGTGTCACAGAGGATTCTTTTTGTGAAAGTTTTTCATGCTGTGGACAAGAAATAATATGAAAGTGCAGGTGAGCAAGAGGAGAATTATTCATCCCCAGGTGAGGAAGAGGATTTCTCCTTTGTGCTTCCTCAGAAAAGCAGGCAGCAATGTAAAGGAGTCATCACTTTGAAACACCCTTCACTATCCTATATATTCACAAATATATTTATACATCAACCCCCATTTTTTATATATAACAATTATGCACACACATATATGTACACATTTTTAATACATGGATTATACATGCTGTATGTTAATTAACAGCAAAGGAACTTGTTACTTTTATTGGCCAGCGTCTTCAAAGATGATTAATTTAATATGAATGTAACAATAAAATTGATACAGTTAAATGTTAATAATTGAAGAGTGTAGGAGTGTGTTCTCAGTTTTATCCAAAGGGTATGAGTGTTTATTTTTTTCTTGGAGCAAGCATTCACTGCCACTAAAATACAGCATCACCTCACAAACTAAGATATGTTTGAGTAAACCAATACATCTCCTTTAGGGCCACTCATTCCTGGTATTCTCTGCACTTATTGTCTGGAATTACTGCAGTCAGGCTCTGCCACAGCAGAAAGGTGATTCTTTGTGCAGCCCTTTCCATGGGCTGGAGCCCACTCTTGTCCACATCATTGCACTGCAGAAATCCAAAACTACAGAACCCTTTCAGTGTTAAATATTGGCAAGGAAGGGAAATTTTTTGCTTTTTCTTCCTGTTGCTGAACTCAGGTAGTGCCACACAAAGGTGTGTGTCTATCATTGGCTATTAAAAAATATCAACCACTGACTTAAGGGATGGACAGCAAATAGATTTTCACTGAAAGAGAAGAAATACTCAGCATAAATACATCAGATGGAAGGGAAATTTTTTGTTTCTCAAGACATCTGAACCAGAATAAAGTGCAGGATATCACCAGAAGAACTGAGATCCTCATCCATAACCTGCCTGTCACACACCCTGGTCGGGACCAGATTGGCTGCTCTGGGAACCCTCAGATTAATGGATCCCTTCTGCTGTCAGCCTCGCTGGAGTGGCAGATGAAGGTTCTATTTTTGGTGCCTAATTTCTAAATTAGCAGTTTCCATCATCCCGTGGTTCCTGCTGTCACGCCGGGGTGGGCAGGGGCTGGTGAGTGACGCGTGGTTAGAGAGAGCTGAGGCTGTGCCCTCTTCTCCCTGAATACACTGAGCACTATTTTGGGTGTATATTTAGATGCCACATTCTTTAATAGATGAAGCACTGACAGGTTTTTTTTTCCTATCACTGACTGGTAATTCCTCAAAATTAAAAGAGGCTTTTTCCCCTTAGTTTAATAATTTTGTTTTCCCAACTCTTTCGTGCTGTTCAAGTCATTGTTAAAGGGGTAGGCTTGCTTCATGTATTGTAGTTTAAATACTGTTTCACTCGTTAAAAAGTAGAAAAAAAAGGCTTTCTCAGCCCTAGTGAAAGAATATTTCAGTCCTCATAAGGTTAAAATATATCTGGATGTTTAAGAACAGCAGTGAAATTCCAGGCAAAGTTCTAACAGCTGCATCAACGTGGAGTGAATGATGTCAATTTGATGCCTGCAGTTACGTCCATGGTAGATATACATTGTCAGCTCGAGAGAGAGCTTGAACTGACTCCCCATTCTTAAAATCAGCCTTTCTAAGACCTGAAATTCTGCCATAAATTGAAAGCAACCCACCAAACTTTTCTTTAAGGTCTTAAAAGATGCTCAGCTTCTGGGGAAAAGCCTCATTTCACCTGAGAAGTAACCATTATGGGAATGAAAGGTGAAAATGAGCCTCCAAATTTTACAAATGGTTAAAATTTGTCAGTGGGGAGTGGCTTCTGAGAAGAAACAGTTTGTAAAAAGGAGGATATGCTGGATATGGAGGGAGAGGTCAGGACTGACCAATATCAGGAGAGTTTTGTTCACTTTCTCGTGTGGTTGCTGCATGAAACAGAGCAGCTGTCACTCAGCTCATGGCCAGGATTCACAGGCTGTCGATGTGAAGTGATAACTCATTTTCAGTTTGACAATAGAAAGCATCAAAAAGGTATCAGGTGGCAGCACTCAGTGTTTTGGTCTCCAGGTTGTGCTAATTAATCCTCATTAACCCAAATCACTTCAGGTACCACTCAAGGTAAGGCAGAATCAGAGGGTTTGAAGAGGTCGTGTTCATCTCTTAGAGATGCTGAGGCTGGTGATGGTTTAGGAATTCCCTGTAATTGTATGATTTTAAAATTGTTTCAATTAATCTTCCTGGAAGAATCACAATATCAAGATACTCATTTGATTTTTATTCTTCTTACTACACCTCTGTCTGGGTCATGAAGGATCATTTCTGTTTCTTAAATTTATATATTAAATAGTTAAGCCTTTTAAGAAACTGCCATGTATTCAAATATTAATTACACAGGGAAGTATTATCACAGATTAGACAGAATTATTTTTAACTTCAACATATTTTATTTCTTATTCTGCTTTTTATGCTTACTAGGAATGGTGTCCAGTATAAACAAGTGACTTTATCCAGACTGCAGATTCTTAAAAAAGGGTCTTCCCATCTTGTAAAGGATTTGTACTCACTCCTTTGGATTTCTTTAGATATCTTTGATTTCCTGACACTTCATGCTACTGCAGTGTTTTTGCCAAAAATATTCTTTGTCAGGGAGGTTGCAAAGCTTTTTTTCTGTTTGCCTCTTGAAGCTGCATGGCACAGAGATGCCTACAGCGAGAAAACAGAACAAAGAAATTGGTGTATATGTAATCACTCTCCGTTCTCTGGTACAACAACTGGAAAACATTTTTCATCAAGCAGTGGAAGGGCAGGGGCTCATTCTGAGTAAAATGGGAAACATTAGGTTTTGATGAAAGCATATAGGATCTGCACTGAACTCCTAAACTCCAAGCAGAGGTGGTATTTCAAGCACTCCTGAGAAGGTGAATGATTTCAGGTTGGGGTGGCTCCTCCTGAGCCCTGAGGAGGGAAGTTGTGTTTGGCAGTGTCTGTGAGACTCTCTCAATCCCAGCAGTGCACTATTATCTCCAGATAACAGCAGACCTACAGACAATATTTTAGTCCTGGAAATGCTGACACATCCAGGTTGTATTTTCCTTTTCCCCTGGTACAGCTTTCTTACCTGTAACTCCAGAAATACAGGCACAGAGCAGCCCTGGAATAAATCACAGTGATTTCATTCCCCTCTTATAAATTGTTGCCTAAATTGTCAACACCTCTTCACTATTAGTGTTAAGTAAACTGGCTTTTATAAAATATGAGCCACTCAATCATTTATCTTAAGCCCCAATCTATCTTCTTGTTGTTTTTAAAGGCGAGATATAACAGTAAGTGAGAGCAGGGATTGCCTCCCCGAGGAAATTTTACTATGATCAAAGCAAGCTGACTGTTTAGGAGTGAAAGCAATGCCTGGCTTAATGAAATCCAAAAGAAATTAGATAAATAGATGAAATAGAGGATTCCAAACAAATGCTGTAGTAGCTCTGGAGAGTGAATGCAAATGACTGAGCCTTGAGGTTGGATGTGGAGGGGACAATAGTGTGAGTAAATTGCTTTTGGGGTGATGTGGGGGAAGTGTGATGAGAGAGGAGACTAAATCAAATGAGAAGCAAGGGGTAGACTTATGTTAGAGCCTTCAAGGTGGGAGCAGAAAGATTGGACTTTAATTTAAAATCCAACTTTTCACGGAAAATGGAATTTGAAAAAAAAAAATCTATATTAATAAATGAAAGATTACTATGCAAGCTATAGAGCCTGGTTCAAATGTCATTTTTCTATCTTCAGGCATGGCATAGGAATAAACAGGAGGGGGGCCAGACTGAAGTGCCAGTTCCAAGCACAACTTGAACTTAAAATAACTCCAATTCTACTTTAGAAGTCACAGTCTCAAGGGACTTGCTGTTGATCAGTTTAACAGCCTTTACCCTTGTAATATCTCATTTCTGAGAGACCTGGTTTTTGTGTTCTGCTCACAGTCTCAGCATTATACTATTTGCCAGATTTTGGGGCTGGGTAATCATCTTCCCAATGAGATTGATGGGTTAATGCACCATTTATTGGGGTTGTTTAAGCATAATTGCACTGCTTGATTTGTGCAAAACCTGTCAGTAAAAATGTTTCAAAATATAGAAATGACTCCGCCTGTTTATCATCCAGCCTGTGAGAGCAGAAATCAGTGTATTCATTTAAGAATGTCTAATTATTTTCTTTGCTCCTCCTCTCTAGGAAGTCTCTGCCATGTGGAGAGCCAGGGAAAGGTAAGGCAGATATTCTCTTAATTCCTGTCTCTGTAGCCATATGTGTGTGTGTGGGAGAAATGCAGCTCTCCCCACAATCCTCATTGTGAGGGGATTTGAGCAATATGTCACTGATCAGAGCTGGTGCAGGTGAGCCCTGGGGCATTCCAGGGTGTGACACCAAGCAGATGTAGCTGAATTATTGCCAAATCTCTGCACACGTTCAGCCAAGGCCAGGAACTGGTGTGGCTTTGCCTGTTTTCTATAACCTTCAATTTAATCTTAGACTCTCTGCACCACAAACCTTCCTGGGAAACTTCTGTTTTGAATACATTTCAACTCTTGCAGTATGATTTTTTCTTTTTCCTGTCAAAAAAACCCTGGTTTTAGGTTGGCTTACAACTCTCCTTTTTCTTTCTCTTCTCTGTCTTCTTCAGAGGAAGTTGAGAACAGGTTTTCAGATCTGACACTGACATCTGTGTAGCGCTCACCCTTTTTTGTCTGATGTGATGGCCAGCAAAACAGGCATGCTGATGAAATTAGGTGTTCATCTTTTAAGGCTGAATTGTTTAATCCTGCTGTGGTGCTACCATGACAAACACTGTCTGCTTATTTTTTGTAGCTCTCCATCTCTGTCTGTATCCATCTGCTGTGTTTTCTCCTTAGGCAGATGCCCAAATTAACAGTCAGGGAAGCAAATATGATTTAGGGTGAAATGCCATTTATGCTCTATGCTAGCTGGGTCACCATATAAAGCAAAGCATTTTTTTTATAAAATTTCATCATTTTTCTGCTACGTTACTGTCTTGGAATGTTCAGTTTCTAAACATCCACATTTTAGGGCCCTGGTTCATAGAGCACTTCATTAGGAAACCATTGGAAAGTTGGAGAAACTCCTGATTGAAATCAATTCCAAGGAAAGCTCTCAGCTGCATTTTCAATGTCCATCTGTAACTTTGCACTCTGTGAGAGAAAGAGGATTTCTGTTTCACTCAAGCTCAGATTTAATCTGGCCCTCAAAATTCACTAAAATAGGGCTTAGGAGGAGATAATTCTCTGAAGCACAGACAGGAAAGCTGCATATAGATATGGGCAGGGATAACTGAGGTAATTGCTGATAAACTAATTTGTGGTATCAAAGAGAAATATAAATATAAATAAATATGAATATTCACACCTGGTCAAGGTAAACTGTTGAGCATCTTTCTACAACCTAAGATAGCCACCCCCACCACCCAGTGGTTCTGCCAGTGCAGTGTGTTTATTTTATTTTTGTGATAATATTTTGGTTTGGTTGGAGCAGGTTGGCAAACAAGTGAGCTGTGATAATTATTTCAGTAGTTTGTTTGGTTTTATTTCCTCTTTGGGATAGTCTGTGAAGCTATGTTTGTATTGCCTGTTCCTCAAGCAAATGTTTTGGAAGTGGAGATAATAACTTCCACACAACTTTGTATGAGGTTTTTGCATATTTAATTATTCATAATTTCATAATTATTTATAATTTTCTTTCTCTCCTTCTTTCCACTCCTTCACTTTTTGTCAATAAAAAAAAAAAAAAAAATTAAAATTACAGTTTGCTCTTTGTTGTTAAGAGAAGGGATATGCCATTAAAATGAATCATTACATGAATTTTATTGCGTCTATATGAACTTTAGAGCAGATTTCTGTGCTCAGAAACCTTAACACCTTTCTCAGCCCCCTTCCTGCCCCAAATGTGTGCTGTGCTTTCATTAGGATGCAATACAGTGATGTTGAATTCTGTATCGGTATTTTTTAGTCTTAGAGGTCACCTTAGTCATGCTGGCTGAGGGGAGAGTCAGTTTATTCAAAATGCATTGTTTCTGCTTTTGGCTAATTCTGCAGATACAGGGAAATATTTTCACTCAAGCAGGGAACGTGACCCAAAAGGGATAAAAACAGTTTTATCATACTTGCTCCTTCATGGAGATGGAGCAGCTGGCACAAGGTCCAGTGAGTTTGGCCCCATTTTGTGCTTTACCGAGGGCACAAACACAAAACAGGACTTTACTGGACCAATTCTTGCCCTTGCCATTTCTCTGAGCACAGTTTGGAATGTGGTTTAGAGGAAAACAGGTTACATTCTATTCTTGCTCGTTCTACTTTTAATAATTGTTGCTCTTCCAAATTTTAGCACATTCTTTTGTCATCTCACATACGCACGGTAACGATGAGAGGCGCTTCCTCCAGTGCCAGTCTGTTCTTTTAACAATCCACATGAGTGACACAGATTAATAAAATGTGACATTTCGGGATCCAGAGTAAAATATGAAATAAAAAATGACTGTTTGAGGAAAAATTAGTCATATGCAGAGGGACCTATTAAAGTTGCCTCACATATCAAGCCTTTGTTCTGAGCATGTGTGACTGGAAGTGCAAAGCTAGGCTGTCAGGATTTGTTTAGCTAATGATTCTAACTTGTTAAAATTTTAACCATGGCTCCTTTTGTTGTGCTTCAAAGGCTTCTTAATGCTCTTTATATTAATTTATCTTATAGTCTTGAAAATATAGCACATTTTAGTTATTATTTGGGTATGGATTTGGCTGCTCGGCAAGTGCTGTTTACATGCAGTTTTGATTTTGATTATGGGGTTCGGTGTAAAAAAGAATCTGCATAAAATTCATAGCTGATATAAAAGTGCTTTTTTGTTATCCACTGAGACACGAGATACAAATCAAGTGTGAGAAGAGCTTGAAGCTAGACTGTAAGATGTGAATGCTAAAACCTATCACAACTCATACTGTCAGAGAAATGCACATTTTAAATCCTTGGTCATGTATAATAATAGACTGAAACACAAATAGGATGCTCGAGCATCAAACTTTCAGAACACTTTTGTTTTGAAGAGAAGGGAGGAACTTGAAAACAGCCATGAAAGTGCAGTGTGGGAAGGAGCCCACACTGAGTTTTCAGCGTGGCACTACCAGGCCTGTTATCTTTATCTGTCTCTGTGTGGTGAGCAATAATAAGAAAGGATTTCACTTTCTGTGTTCGGCTGCTGGGAAACCATCTGGGTACAGAACTGCATAACGGTTTTGGATTATGTTTGGCACAGCCCTGCTCTCCCATCACTCCCTGCCCACACTGCAGACATTTCGCTCCCTGAGCTGGTTCCAGACCCCAGCAGAATGAATGGGGATGGTGATGGGGGTTTCAATAGTTAATTTTCAGTAGTTTTAATTTTTCTTATACAAACATTCCAAGCACAGAACCTGCTTCTCCCACTATGCAGAGGGAGGTGGGCTCCAAATTCCAGGGCCAAGAGAGATGTTTTTAGATAGATAGATCCAGATGCAGCAGTTTGCCAGTGCTTCCACCTATGGTCATCAAAAAAAAAAGGTCTCTTGCAACATCTGTGGCTTTAGAAATACTTTGAAAAGATGGGTTCAAACCAAACCCGGACACAGGGAGCAGTTGTGAAAGGGGGCTCAGTAAAGCCAAGAACTGAGCTTTCCCTCCTCACCTGGAAAGATCAGGCTGATCAGGAGCACCTGCTTCCCCAGGGAATATAATTTCTCTTTTGTCTGTGTCTGGTGGGGTTGATCTCCTGAAGACTTTCATGAGGAAAGAAACAGCCTTGGCCTCCTGTTAATATGCACGTTAGACCGTGTTTATACATGCATTTTTATACCCCACTCATGCAGGGTCCATTTGTATTGACCGCCCAGAGAAAATGTGTCTGTATGAGGATGTGACTCTGTGCAGTTCAACTGCATCAAAAGGGGTGTGAACCCTAAAGAACACATGTGCACATTCAGTGCATGCTTTGGGATTTCTTTCTGATACAGCAAAGAAAGAAACTACAGGAAGAATTACACTCTAAGCAATGCCAAGGACTTTGTAATATTTATTTTTTAAAATACTATGTACGGCATAATATGGCACTGAATATGTCCCAAGCTTTGTATTATGTGCATCTTTAGAAATCCCACTGTATTGTTGCTTGGCAGTGTCAGATTTGGCCCTTTTGAACCAATCCTTCCGTCCTCTATGCAGTGATGATTTTGTTTGTTCCTCGTCCCGTGTGAAGCCTGGGACTGAGCTCCCCTCCTGTCCTTCCAGCAGAGGGTTTGTCAGGGCTGCTGCAGATGAGCAGATGGAGGCAGCAGCAGCACAGCCCCATCCTCAGACCCAGCCCCGTTAGCAGGATGGCTGAAGGATGCCTCCTCGGTGATAAATACCATGTAAAGTGTTCTATCTACATGCAAACGTGTGTAGTTTTCAGTGCAGAACCGAGGGGAATCCGAACTCTCTGCCCAGATTGGCAAAGCCAGCTCGGCTGCGTGGATGGCCCGAGATGCCCGTATGCCACGGCAGATTTTTGGATTTCTCTTGGATTAATATCATGCTTCGGTGCACCCATCTGTCTGTGTGCTAGGTGCAAGTTTCAGAGGAAGATTAGTGATATACATCAATTAAAAATGCAGGCAAAATTTAGGACTTCAGCAAATTTCAGTAAGTTTCGAAAAGTAAGGTGTTGCCAGATTGAAATGCTCAACAAATTCATGCAGTTTCCCAAGTAAATGAAATCCATCTCATAAATGTAATTAATACAAACCTGGGAGGCTGAATGAATAATGCTTCCAGCCCTCCTTGTTCAAAGAGATCAGGAAAACACAAGAGAGAGGCAAAAGGCAATTTTGGTGTCACAACAGCCTGGGATGGAGTTGGGAGATAACTGCAGTGATTTCCCAGAGACTACACAAATAATTCTGAAGTAACTTGGCAGCTTTGGAGTTTGCAGAGCAAAAGTTATGTCTGTATTTTACCACAGACACGTTTTAAGCTACTCTGCAAGCTCTGCTGCTAAAGTCAAGTCCCCAGCTCTGCTAAAGCCGTGCCTTCAAATCCATTTGGAGTCATCTGGGTCGGGCTTGACAATGTGAGCTGTTAGCCTGGAAGTTACAGAGTGAAATCCAAAAGCAAAAGGTCTGTAAGAAACTTAACCCCCCCAGTTTGGCAGTCACTAAACCAGCCAACAAATAGAGACGATTTAAATTGCTTCACAATGCCAGCTGCTTGCAGAATACCTGCCATCCTCTTGATAGGTTAAAAAATCATCTATTTCCAGCTCTAAGGTTGAAGAATGAGATGAATTTAGCAAGCTCAAGCTTCACTGCACTTGTCTTTCATGCTACCAAATGTGTCCTTTTAAGATATTATTCTGTTTCACAGCTGATTGAATAAAGAATTTAAGAAGATATCTTCTCCCAGTATATCTGTTCTTAAGTCTCTTATCATTTCTTAATGTTGGAACACATGCGTGCCACAATCCATGGGGCAGTTGGAAAATATTTATACAAAATGTCACGGCTGATGCTTTTAAAGCTTTGTTTGAATATCTAAGGAAGACTTAGGTTTCATACTTTACAAAAAAAGAGAAAAAAATAGAGTTTATCCACAGATTAAAAACTCTGTCACCATGTGCCCTTTCCATAGTTAGTGACACAAAAAGGGTCAGTAAATTACAAATTTAGAGCAATAGATTGACAATGACCAGGATTGTCACTATAAACCCATTAGAGTTAAACAAATTACAGATCAAATTATTTTGCCCCAGGGAAGGTGCAGGTGGTGTTTTGTGAGAGGCTGAAGGGTTTTATTCGAGTGATGGTGGTGGTGCATTCAGCCAAATTTCGGCGTGTGGGTGTGTCTGTTCACAAAGGTGCTGATGGATTTCTACACCTGTACACCCAGGTACAGATGCTGCAGCTGCTCCAAGCATTTGTAACGTTTTTGTGCTCTAAATAATTCAGTGTGTTTGGAGGTGTTAGAGACAAAAACTGCCTTGGGATATCAGCAGGTCATAGATTCAGCGAGAATCGGCTCCTCCATTAACGAGCGCTGGCGTGGAATCGATGCAGTGTGAGTTATGCTGTCAGCCTGCTCATTTCAGCTTCACAACAATGGGAAGGAAATATCCAAATTTCACAATGGTTCACCTGAAGCAGAAAGAATGCCAGTGATTTATTCTGCATATGAAATGGCTGCGAGGCTGAGAGCAGCAGAGCTCAGGGCCTTGGACAATTCTGTGTGCACAGGGGTTTGTGTACAGCAGTCAATAAGCATTACAGTTTTCCTGGTCTCTCATCAGAGTATTTTTTTTTTCTGGGTGGATGATTTTGGGGTTTTAGGGTTTTTTTTTTTAGAATCAAGGTTAATGCTTAGAGTCCATATCATGTTTGCAAAATTCACTGAAACTCTGTAAACCACTGACTGAAGTAAGAACATGCAGATATTGGGAAGCAGAAATTTCTGCTTTAAAGCACTGATAAAGTTATTGCTCAGGGGTAATGAAAAGCAAGTTAAATTAACTTCTTTAAAATATATGTGTCTGAAGTTGTAAAATCTCACACAAGATCAGCTTTTAGGTACTTCAAAACATACCTGTGCTCCTGTTAGCTCAAGAGTGTATAAAATGCTCCTGGTCAGATGAAAAGCCTTCAGCATCAGTGTGTGTTGGGCTCTTTCCCACTCATAAACTGTCTTGTGCAGCGAGCTGACCTTTCTCTGAATAGGTCAGCATCTCTCAGGGCCCAGGGACTGCTGCCTGACCTACGTTAGTGATGAATTTCTGCAGGACCTGGCTGCTCTCAGTGCAGCTCCTCCATTATATCCCGGTGTGAGAGCAGGAGTTGCACTGGGAGCCGCCTTCCAGCATCCTCACCATCAGTTTAAAAACTTTAAATCCTTTTCTTACACCGGTTATTAATTAAACAAAGGCTCGAAATGTAATGCTTGCACTCTGGCAGGAGCAGGGGATGAGCAGGGCAGGGAGATGGAATTGTAGGCAAGGAAATCTGCTAACATTTAACCTTGGAGGCTGCAATTTGTGCTGCTGTTGGAGAGGGGTCTGCACAGGCGCCGACAGCGGGATTTTGCACCGCTCTGAGGTTGCCTGTGGATAAACAGAGCCTACCTGCTTCCTCTGCTCCCTGTTTTATCCTCTCTGCAGGTAGTGAAACGGAGATGGATATTCTGGTTTAGAGAATGGAAAATAAAATTAGTTTGCTTTGAACTAAGAATGGATATTGCTGACAGACTCCATCAGAGATGATCAGGGCGAAGATGATGTTACATGTTACTTGACAATTTGTCTCTCATTGAAATTAAAGGAATTTAGGCCGCTTTCAAACAAAGCTGTGTCTAATTCTCTAGAAGTGCACTTGTCTGCCTTGGGGGACCTTCAGAAATGTCTATTTATGATAAACCACTTCAAGCAGAAAGTTTGAAGCCATGCAGAATGTTAGCAACTATAAAGAAAAAACACGTCTGTTTAATTCAGATCATTTTCCAATTTATGTAAATGAAAGGCTTGCCTTTTTTTTTTTTTTTTCTTATGCCCATTTTCTCATTTTCAATGTTTTATTGCATCAAAACAGGCAAACAAAACCAGATATATTTACTGGGATGTGTGTTTAGCACCAAACTCTGTAACTTGTCCAGTCTTTGGGGTTGGCTTTGCCTGGCACTGCCATCAGTGAGTGGTTATTAAATTCATTCCAAATTCAGCACTGGAGTTACACATTATTTCACATTCCTTAAGAATGTGGGGTTTGTGTTGGCTGGGACCTTTATTCCTGATTTGATAACATTGGGAAGAAGTGGCTGTTGCCAACAACTGGTGCTGTTGCCACTCTGTTCAGCAAGAAAATAAGGATTCCATGTGATCCCATCACTGTGGATGTTGTGCATCTTCTATGGTGAGGAAAAAATAATAAAACCTTCCTATATGTGGGGAGAAAGAACTAATTTCTCCTCGGGCTCTGTAAATGTCCAGCTGGGAGTGGTCAGGTCAAAAGCACGCAGGATGAGGGTGAGTTTAAACCATCCTATATACATAATTTATTGGGGGGTGCATTTTGTGGGGTTTTTTTTTTTCCCCTTGGTGTTTTTTTCTTGTGTGTGTGCATTTGCTTTTGTTTGCTTTTTTTTGTTGTTTTTTTTTTTTTTATTTTTTTTTGGTTTTTTTGTTTTTTTGGTTTTTTTGTTTGTTTGTTTGGTGAAATTTTTTGGCATTTTGGGTTTTTGTTGTTTTTTTTGTTTGTTTTTTTTTTTTTTTTGTTTGTTTTGTTTTTTTTTTTTTTTTTTTGTGGGAGGATATATATAATGATTATTATTGGATAACACTGAGAACAGTGGATTACTGAAGCTCCTTTAAGTGCTCAGGGAATTGATTTGTTTTGAAGGTGAAGGTCAGTCTGGGATTGAACACCCGAAGTGATTGCCGTGGTAGGGCTGAACAGCCCCAGTGCTGCCCTTCCCCTCCTGGAGGTTGGTTTGCTTCCCTCAAATACTTGGCAATGGATTTTTCTCACAGGTCCAACTCTGTCTGTGGCAAATCAGGTACTTTAGTGAAGGTTCTTGATCTGTAATCCCAGAGTCCCTGAGAAACTCATTTAATATCAGTCAGCTCTGACTGCGCCAGGATCTGTGTGCTTAATGGGCTCTCTATAAAAAAGAATAACTACATTGGGATGGTATTGGGCCCTGTTATGTGCTTAATTGGTCACATCCATGGGCTGGAGTATGAAGGCAAGGAAGTACAAAGCTGGAAGGCTTGTACCCATAAGGATCACATTCATTTCAATAAAAATCTCTGCTGGATATTTTCAGACAGAATATTCTTTGTGGTGCCCACATAGGAAGCATAGATATGAAACTGCACCCCATAGTGTTTTGGTGATTTAAATTTGGAATTCAGCACTGAATCTGCATGGGTACAATTCACTGCCTAAGGTTTCCCAGCTACTGCAGAATGTACCAATAATGTGCACTAAAATAGAGAGCACTCCCAGGCCTTGAGCAGCTCTGGGTTTGCTGTGCAGTTTACACGGGAGTTTGTAGAGCTGCAGACAGAGAAAATCTGTGAACACCAAAAATACACAGTGAAAATATAGGTGGAATACTGAAGTAAAGAGTGTCAGTGAGAATAGGGGCTCTGAAGTGATTTTTTTTCTTTTCTTTTTTTTTTTTTTCTCTTTACTTTTGTGTTTGAATATTGTTGAGCCAGTCTGAAAACTCACACAAAGGTAGAGACAAAATAATGCAACAGATAAGTGCTGAAGAAATATATTCTGTTTATATTGAGCATAGATTTAACACAAAATGTGTTCTAAACCTAGGCCAAAAAAAAATATATTCAAATGACAGCTTTTCTTGGTGAATTACTTCGATTTCTTGGCATCAGATATCTAATATCCTCATAGTGCTGTAGTAGAAAACTTATACAAGTATAATCCAATAAAGCAAAATGCTAAACTAAAGAGCCAATAAACTTGAGATAAAAGCCTTTAATCCCACGACCCTTTAACAGGAAACAGGGGTCGGAGATTACCGAGGCACAGCTGATGGTTCTGGAATGTTAAATGCCCAGTTCTCTTGATTTGGCACAAACCTGAGTGCTTATTTGTAGAGCTGAAGTGAGAACTAGAGTTATGCAAACATCACACAATAGATAAAAGAATGCAGGGTTTGAGTTTTTAGCCCAGGTTACTCGGCCTTCTTTTCTTCATTTGCCCCTATTTTTTTTTCTTTTTTTTTTTTCTGTCATTATGATCCTTTTGAAGAGTGTTCTCCGTGGTTGTAGTATTTTATATGGGAATGTTCTGTTTATTGTTTTTGTCCTGTTTAAATACAGGTCTATCCTCCATTTTGGTGGATATTGTACATGTCTATACACTGCTTTGGGTTGGTTTACTTTATTCATATGAGAATGTAAAGATGCTCCTCATGAAACAGAAATGCTTTCTACCCTCTGCAGGGCTGCCAGAATAATTTCTTATTTTATCTCTAGAGAGCAACCAAGCAGGGGAACATGTTGTTATCAGTTTTTGATGCTGGCAATCTGGAAAGGTGGATATTGTGTTATGTTGCTGCACTTTGCCAGCACAAATATGGTATAGATTTTAGTAATGTTTACATCAGAAATCCCTAATTTACTTACATGTAATTACAACAGCAGTTTATGAAGGCAGCCAACTGAAATTCATGTTTTGCATTGTTGCTTCAGATAGGAACAATTTGTCACTGAAAACCAGGATTATTTAAACCTCTTTGCTGGTGTTTTAGTTATACATTTTACAGGGTGCCCCAGTCAGTCCCGTTTTAAACTCTTTATTGGATTCAGGGAACACTGGAGGGATGATATTTATTAGGGAGAAGACAAATTGAAGTAATGTAATTTTTAAAAATACAGAATTGTGCCAATGGCCGTCCCATAGCCATGACTAGTGAGCAGGCAAAGGACAGCCAAGATAGGTGAATTATATTTATATATATATTAATATTATAATAAAATTAATCAATATATATAATATATATATATAAATATATTAAATATATATAAATATATATATATATATATAAAATTTTTTTAAAATGCCTTGTACAGTAGCCTCCACCAAAGGGAAAAGTTTCTCCACTAGTGTGGATCAAACAAGAGGACCATACTCACAGTGAGCAATTTTGATTTTGTTTGAATTTAGGGAGTGGACTTGAACCTGAATGTGAACTTTTGACCTGTGCTCTTTATTATTGCCAGTGACAACCATGAGCTTGTTTGTATTCATTTTCCTCTGATAAGAGCTCCAGAAGGAGGACACAGATCAGGTGATAACCAAGTGATCAAATCCAGGTTTTACTCCCTGCTATAAAATGACTTTTTAAAAGTGCATCATTTGGTGCTGTAGTATCCATTGATTTCTACTAATGTCTCTTTATCCTTTAGAGCACCCTGAAAACTCTGTGGAATTTAATCCTGCAACTCACACAGGTGTGCTAATAATTCCTGCTTAATAAGGGCAAAGTGTCTTTCCTCACTCAGGAATTATGCTGGTCATTGTGGAACCAACAGAAATGCAGACTTTATTAATTGTATTGCCTCTCTGATTAAAATCTGATATATTTCAGAAGATTCTCCTTTAAAATTGCTGAGTATTTCCTACAGCTAAGTTACAATCAGTGTCTGAAATTAGTGTTGCAGTTTAAGAAAAATGTCTAAAATATGTTCAAGGAAAAGCAAAAAGGCTGAGCATTGAAAGATGAGGCAGACAAGCCCATGTGTTCACAAGTTCCTCTTTCACAACGGTGTTTTACCACTTAACTTATGAAAAATAACTTTTTCTCTTAGGTTGGCCCCATCAAGAAAAAAGAGGGTTGTAGATCAGTCTTGATAAATGTTGTCCTTTGGAATTTCTGGTATTTGTTGTTTATAGTAAGTATATAAATAGGAAGAGTCCCTTAAAACATTTCTTCATGGCTGTTTTCAGTGCTTGTACCAGCATTGCAAAGAAATATATTTTCAGGATGACTGTCCCAATGAGCTGTGAAGAAAATAAGTGATTGGTAGCTCTTTCCCCTTCCATCTCATAACTCCTATGAAATCCTGTGTTGTGTCTCTATTTCAAGCGCTGGGACTTTTCTTGCAAGTTTTTTTTTTTTTTTTTTTTTTTAAGAAACCTTTTTTCCAGTGGTTAATCTCTCTATTTCCAGAGAAAAATCTCCAGTATATTCTTGCTGCAAAGCAAGCACTTAAAGAATAATCTTCTCTTTCCACTTCAGTATTAAAGCAGACTGCCTAAGTTCTTCTCCTGTCAAAGTACAACCCTCCCTTTCAGGTGCTTATGCAACAGAAGAACACAGATCTCCAAATTTTGAGATTCACATCGCAGTTGTTACTATAAAAGTTCTTTCATTATTTCTTTTCCTTATTTTTTCTACAAAATGTTGCCAGCCAGTTGAATTCTTTTTATGAAGTGGAGGAATTATGAAATGTTGTAATAAACCTCGCCAAGTTTCTTGATCAACTTGTCAGCAGTTAGAAATCTCATTGCCATAGGAAAATAGAGAAATAACGTGCCTCCTATCTGTAATTACTAATTTTACTGAAGCCATCACTCCATGGAAGTGCTGTTATCCACTACTCCTTCTGGTTTAAATGCTGGAAACACAGAAATATGTTGTGTTTGGGTTTTGAACTGCTGTGTGCAGAGAATTTCCACATTTCTGTCAGGTGTAAATTCACTGCAGTTCTAACCATCTACACCTGTGCTGTCTTTTCTCTCTCTCTCTCCACACACAGGTGGTTTTCTTAAAACAGGCTGAGAATCAGGACTGAAAACTTGGCATTTATTTTAAGCAAATAAAATAATTTAAGCAAATTTTAACCTTAAAAATGTAAGTGATATTAAGCGTGGCCTTCCCAGCCACTCATCAGTATTAGTGTGGTTTGGGGTGGGGGTGCAAGCCTCTAACAACAAAGATCTGTTTGCCTTAGTGAACAAAAAATCCCTGAGTAAATAAATACAATTAAATATAAAAAAGCCAGTTCACAAAAAAACTAAAACCATTAAAAAGACTCAAAAATAAATAAAAAATAAAACCTAAAAAAAAGAAACAAACAAAAAACCCCAATTTAAAAAAAAAAAAAACAAAACAAAAAACAAAACTTTACCAATACTCTACTATATGTAAATAAAAACTAATTATTGATTGTTTCGGTTCTCATAAAATACAAAATTTCGTTACAATAAACACCTTCACATACAAAAAGCAAAGTCCATGCCTCACGTGCTAAGAGTTTGGAGCCTCACTGCTCCCTCCTTTATTTCAGTGAGAAAATAGAGTTTTTCTGGTGAGAAAAGGCAGATTGAGAGCCCTGAAAGCTGCAATCCCTGTGTTTATCTTGGGGCTGTGATAGCACAGTTGGTGCCAGCACAAACACCCTGGTGCCCCATGCCCGTGGCTGCAGAGTGAGCACAGAGAGCTCCGTGCCCGTGGCTGTTCAATCCCCGTGATTCCATCAATAAGAGAGAATCAATAAAATCAGAATCGCTCATTGAGAGCATCGTGGGGACTTTGTGATCCGAGTGACTGCTCCAAACACGGCAGATTGAGACAACAAATTCACCTCCCACCCCTCAGCACAAACACAGTGGTAAAGGCTTTCACTGGTGGGGAATGTGGCACGGATTCAGGAGGTGTTTTAGATTTAAATCTTTCTAAAATCCAGTTGCCTTCCCCTGAGCCGCCCGGTCCCGCTGCTTACTTGAGAAACTTCATATTTTTTAACAGGTTCCTTTTCATGTAAGAGGTCTTTCTTGTTTTCAGGAGCTTTCCATCAGAAAAAAAAAACGTTTCTGGAATCTGTGAGGGCTGTGAATAGGAATGTTCAGAGATTGTGAATGTGGAAAATGGCACAGCCTGGTGCTGCTGCAGGTGTTTGATGCTGCTAAATGAGCTGCAGGTACCTGTCTTTAATCTCAGTTCACCCTTTGCTCAAGTCACCAAAGGGCTTTGAAAAGTTTGTAGGGCTCCAGTTGCAATGGGGTAACTCTCAGAAAAATCATTACGCTTCCTGCCTTAGTTTCCCCAAGTAGAACCTGGAGATAACAAAGCTCTGTGAAGATATGTCTTAAAAACTGGTTAATTTAGTATTTTGGTATTTTATCAGTCATTCAAAATGCTAAGAATTATTGCCGCCTAATTAAGTTATCCATCTGCAGATTAAAAAAAAAAAAAAAAAAAAAAAAAAAAAAGAATATCTTTTAGATGTTTGGTTTCAATAATAAATGTTCAGGACAATGAAATGCAGCATAGATAATTGGCTGTGTTCTCCTTAATTTCAGGGGTTTTCCCTGGAAATATTCAAAATACTCTCAGAAAATTCAAATACAAGTAGCAGCAAAGTTTGCTTCAAGAAAAATCTGTGGAAAACATATGAGCTTCATTACTTATCAGGCAATGTTTAACTGAACTAGTATGGTGAACAGATGCTGCTCTCCAAAGGGTGCTTTTGTCTAGAGATCATTTTGAATATACAGAAAAAGAAAATGGAGAGAGAATTGTAGAAAACTGAGCTGCAAAAAAAGAAACCCATATTTGGTCTAAAACATAAAATTATTTTTTCTCTAGCATCCCAGGAGCTCTGTGTCTAAGAGGAGTGTCACTGTGTGCACAGACTTTTCCATGGAAAGGCTTTGTGTGGTCATTAGGAAGAAAGTTCTAAATCAGCACCCCAAAGTGGCTCATCTGCAGTGGCTGTAGAACAAATGCTTTGGAGCTTCATTTGCTTTAGGAGGCAGCTCTAAAGCCCTGCAGGCAGGCTCTGCATGGGTGAGAGTGGCTTGGGGTGTGGGGGGAATTTAATGTTTGGTTCTGCAGTTAACAAAAAGGTACTGCTGCTGGTAATTTGGTGCCAATTCAAAAAATCACAGAATATCCTGAATTGGGAGGATCCCCAAGCATCATTTATCCAGCTCCGCCCTGCCCAGCCCCCCCAACACTCCCCCCTGTCCATCCCTGGCAGCGCTGTCCAAAGGCTCCTGGAGCTCTGGGACCATTCCCTGGGGAGCCTGGGCAGTGCCAGCACCCTCTGGGGACAGCAGAACCTTCCCTGATCTCCAGCCTGAGCCTGCCCTGGAACAGCTCCAGCCATTCCTGGTGCTGTCCCTGTCCCAGGGCAGAGCTCGGAGCTGCCCCAGAGCAGGGCAGGACAATCCCCTGGGCCTGGCTGTGTCCTCTCTCCCCAGATTGCTGCAGTAAACACAAAATCTTTTCAAAATTTACAAGTCTCCAAAACCCAAACTTATTTTATGTCAGCATCTTCTTACCCCAAATGGACAATGTGTTTCATAGGGGAAGGTAAGGCTGCAATTCCTGTGTGCAGGGTTTTTGTACCAGGAGTACACTGAGGAGGGGCAGCTCTTAACCAGGTTCCTGATGTGATTCTGCAGCAGAAATACAACTTTCAGCTCATAACCTGCAGGTAAATCACAGGGGAGCCAATGTCCCTGTCATTCCTCAGATAAGCTCTGCATTTTGCCTGTCATTAGAGATGGTCCCAAACCATTCTGGATATCTTGACAATTACAGCACATATAATCCATCTCTGGGTCCTATTGGCATTCCTGACATTTAGATCTTTGCTAACATATTTTATTCTTGTGCAAATCTTCAGTGAGAAAGCAGAAGATATTTCTACAGTGAGAATGGGTTTGGATGTATCAAATGCCCCAATCAGCTGTGTCTTAACTAATTTGAAACTTTTTTGCTGTCAACTTTAATACTGTCTGTTGTTTGGAAGTAGGAGAAAAATGAAGCTTTACCTCTAGCATTGAATACCCCAACATATTGTGTAGGTCCTTTAAGGGCAGTACCCTTTTGTTTTTGTAAATATTATTTTCAGTCTAGGTTCCTCACATTCTTAATCTTGAACTATAGATACATTTTATTAATGTGAATTCCATATATTTATGTGTTTAAGTTCATCGTGTCTGTGCCTTAAGGAACACAGTTTCATTATAAAATTCACTTGTAACATCATCTGTAAACACACTTTTGACTTACAGCCACTTAAAAATAATATATTAGTAATCAGTAAATGATGAACACACATTTCCCCCTTAGTTATTTAGGGCAGTGTTGGGTAGGACGGTGAGAAGTAATGCACATTATAATGTGTAAGTGCTGTGAAATTATGGATAGCATCCTGTAACCATGTATTTTACTATTATTTATACATGTCTCTTTCGTGTGTTACACAGTGGAGCCACTTGCAATAATTTAACTTCAGAAAAGCAGTGCGTAGGCTCGTCATGCGTTTGTCCCAAATTGTCATCTCAGTTTACAGTGCTACTGATATTTGCTGCTCCCCTTTTTCAAACATTAATGCTGTTTACTGCATCCCTGCCTGGGCCAGTGCAAGCTCTGATTGCCACGCTCCTGTCTCATTTGCTCACAAAATGCAGCGCTCTCAGTGCATTCAAAGGGGTGACGTCTCAGAGTTCAAAGCTTCCTCAGAGTATTTGAGTATTTGTGGCAGGGTTGGAGCAGTACTTAGTACAAAGTACTTAGACTATGCCCTAGTAGTAAATAATAATTTTGGTTTTGTTCAATAACAAAAATCACAGAAGCATTTAGTTTCCTTTCCTAAATACATGTTACAGCAAGTGGCAGAGGATTCCATTGATAACTCATTAGGGTCAATGTGGCAGGATTCTAGCAAGGAAAGATGAATAATTGTAATGAAAATGCAGTGACAGAAAAATAAA
This sequence comes from Malurus cyaneus samueli, assembly GCA_009741485.1. Lineage (NCBI taxonomy): Eukaryota > Metazoa > Chordata > Aves > Passeriformes > Maluridae > Malurus > Malurus cyaneus. The sequence goes on from CM019224.1 coordinate 4,072,778, forward strand.
CAGAATGGAACAATGGGCATTTGAATGTGCTGTCAGTTCATGGGCTCTTTAACTTCCCATGGAATGTGGTCAGCTCAGAGCTGTGTTCTGCTGCTGTCCTCAGTGCAATTGTGAATGAATCCTGTGGCTGACACTGGGCAGCAGCCCAGGCACTGGGACAGTGCTGATGCACAATGGGGTTTCTCTGCCCTGATTTCAGATCTAGGATGTCATTTATGACTTATGAAATATGAAGATTCCCCTTCAAATGCTTTCTCCATATTCTCCAAATGACACAATCCTAAAATAATGCTTTTGAGCTCAGTGTGAGTGGCTGGGGGCACGGTGGAACTCGGGAGTTTGGACTTGTAAAGCTTTATCTACCCTGGGCCACAGGGCAGGGTGTTTCCAACCTGGGGACTAAAACCCACAGGATATTTTGGGTGGGAATGATTGAATTCACAGAGCTGGGAGCTGGCAGAGAACTCGTGCTGGTCTGTCCCTATCCGAGCAGACACACCCTACATTTTCAGCCTTGGTCCTAGGAAGGAAATGAAGCATGGATCCCACTGTTGAGAAGCTCCTGTGGAGTATTCTGCTGGGCTCAGTTTGATTTCCCATGGATAGCCACCCACCAGTGGGAAAACAGACACAAACACACACAATCACAGCACTAAAATACAAAATTGTCTGTATTCTTTTAGTAAATATGTGTATCTGAGTAAACTGAAGAGAGAATATGATTAGAAATCTGCATTCTTGCAAGACCCATCTGCTGTCTGAAGTTAGGATATTTGAGATCTGCAAGGCATTAGAAGATTTTAAGATTAGAAGACTTAAAGAAAGCAGATGGCTTCATCCTATTTAATTAAATTATATTTATTTAGTATGAAAAAGGGAGAAAGCTAACTGTCTCCAGCATAAAAGCTCTTTAAATGCATTAGTTCCTGAGAGGCCTGCAATCTGAACACTGCCACTGTGCTTTTTAGATGAATTAGATATTGTCTTCCTTCACTCCTTATAAATTGTGAGGCAGAATAGCTTCTGAAGTTCCTTTTAATGCAGGAGGATGCTCAGGCACCCAGCCTTGAATTGCAAGTGCATTACTCTGGAACAGTGCAAGTGTAATTCAGGACTATTTTTCATTCATCTTGTCTATTAATATCCTCGACCATCCAGAAGATCTACTTAGCAATGAAAAAAAAACAAAAAAAGATCAACAAATATCTACGTACCACTAGAAACATCTCCTTCATTTCAGCTTTTTCATGTCAGTTTTATCCAAGATAAATGTAGAACTCACCGATCTTGCCTTTTTGAAATGTTTTCTCCTGCTTATCCCCAGATTCAGTGACGTGGCTAAGATTAAGTACACACAATCTTGTGTGAGAACCACAGGCAGGTAATAATAAAGCACATATTTTCATAGATACTGTATTTTAAAGCTCTTTAAGCAATGATGAGTTTCACACCTTCCATGCTAGTCTGTTACAGTGTTTAATTACCCAGAACAATTCAGAACAAAAATCAGTACACTTGGCCTCATTAGTGTAAGGCAAAGCAGAGCTTTTTTAAAGCAACCCCCAGACAGGATTTGTAAACATCAACTTCATTTTTATTTGGTACAAAGCACATTAACAGCAGCAGCAGAGAGAGAGCTAAAATTTTACAAGTGGAGAATTAATCACAGCGGGTGATGACAGGCTGGTAAAGTGTCTCATTAGGAAAAGAATAACAAGGAGTTTAATAGAGAGCCGGTGTTTTGTGAGGATAATGGCCTGGGTTTTCAGGAGGTATGGGTGGTTTGGGAATGCCTCAGTTCTGATATCAATTCCAAACATCTCATTTTCAGTTGCAGCTTAAAATCTGTGCCTGTGACTGCTTTAAAGCATTTTGAGGTGAGCACCCTGAAGCCACACTTTTATTCACCCCAAGCAAAATTCTTGCCTCAAAACACCAAGTTTTACAATCTTCAGGAGGCAGCAGCAGAGTTTATTGGCAGATTTGTAGCTGATGTGGGATATCCCATCCCCAGACCGTGTAGGCAGAGCAGTGCCAGATTAGGGCAGTCGAGATCCTGCCCCAACCAGGAACTCCCTGCAGCAGGAAAAGGAGAAATCCATGTCAGGAGAAGCTGTGTGCTTTGGGGAAAGCTGCAAACACCCCCCTGCCTCAATCAGGCAACAAGGCAGGGTTTTGGAAATGTTTTATTTCTTGCTTGCAGCAGACATAAGTAACTCAAGATCTCATCTGGAAAAGGGCATCATAAACCCAGCTGGCAGGAGCAGGAGACAGGACCATAAAAGACAAGAACAAGCTGTAACTTGAACAGACAGGTTGGAAAATGGAAGATGCCAGGAAGGAATTCTGATATTATTTTAGTTATTTGGACTATGAACCAGGAGTTTTACAGCGAGGGTGCTGGGTAGTTTACTCTTGTAAAGTACAATGAATCTCTTCAAACTGATTATCTCTTAAAATACAGGTGTTTCTTTTCTTTTTTTTTTAAGCTTTTGCAATACATTTAAATTCATTATTTTGTTTGGGTTTTGCTCTCATGAGCGCCTTTTCCTCAACTACTGATCATATAATTTATGTAGCCTTGTAACACCGTATTTTGCAGGTAGGCATTTTATGGCACAATTTATTTACATTTTACTGTTGCTCTGTGCAATAACGAGGTTTCTGCTGCTTCCAATTTCATTCATTAGAGCAGGCAGGACAATGGGCAAAAAATTATCATAACCAAGGGCTGAAAACACGGTGGGAATTTTCAGCAATGTTTAATTTTTAGAGGCCCTCACCTGGTATGATCTGTCCCTACACATTAATAGACTTTGCAAATGACACAGGAAGAAGAATGCAGCAAAAAAACAATAACTCATGATGCAGCAAGACCATAAAACTTGTAAAAGAAGTGAAGGTTCGTCTGCTATTGCAAGAAAACTTTTTTTTTTTCCCCTTCTGATGCCTCTTCCCCTCACTATTGACATCACAGGGAGAATTTTAATGTCCCCCCCAATCTACTGAAGTCACATTGAGAGGACTTTTTTGTTTTAGCTATATAGCCAAATTATTTCTAGGTATTCAGTGCACAATAAATCTACTTAGGGTGCTTTGTTCTGGTGAACTCATTTAGATGTATTATATTAAAAAATTACATTTTCAGAGGCTTCTCTAGACATTTCTTAATCGGTTGTCATGGTGATGTCACTGATTACGGTTTTTAATGTCCCATTTGAAGATTATGCACCACTTAATGATCCAAAAAGTGGGTCTAATTTCTTTAGAGAAAAGAAAAACCTTTTCATGGAATGAATTGCACAGGTTACTCAAAGTACAAAATAATGAAAAAATGCAAATGTAAAGAAAAATTTAGTTAAGATTATAGGCCAAGGAGATGTTCTACATAAAGCAGCTTTTTAGCAAACATCACAAAATAACAGAAAAAGTTGCAAAAACTGAACATGTGGATATGAATGGGAGTAAAGAACACCTGAAATATCCTTGTGCAGTCTCCATCTCTCTTTATAATTATAAACCAGCAGTGATCTAGAGAGCATGTGAAATTATTTTGTGTTTTAAAGGAGTTTGTTGGGACATCCTCAGTTCCTGGCTGTACTGTCACTCTGATTTAGGTGGCTTTGCAGTCTGCAGCAGAGTTGAACTGGGAATTCAGTGTAGGCTTCACCTGAGCAAATTCCACATTCGGAGGGGGAAAAGTAAAAAAAAAAAAAAACCAAAACTGTAAGTTTTCTGTTCAAACATTTTTTCCTCATCCTTAAATGGGTTAAATGTCATTGTAGTTCCTCTAAGAAGTTTAAACATGGCTTTCATAAGCACTAATTGAAATTTCCAGAGGTCTTGCTGTAGAGTTTTTTAACCTTTCCCTTTATAGGGTAACACATGGGTGGAAAGGATGTTTCAGACTATGTCCCTCCAGTCTGGGATGTGACAAATAAATAATAATAAATAATTAATAAATGCTTTATTTCCTGTGTTTTATGTGCGTCCACTGCGGTCATCACCTTTCCCTTATAGGGTAACACATGGGTGGAAAGATGTTTCAGACTATGTCCCAGTCTGGGATGTGACAAATAATAATAATAAATAATAATAAACTGCTTTATTTCCTGGTGTCATCTCGGCACCGAATGGGCTCCATTCAGCCCAATTTAAACCAGCTGTCTCTTCCCATCCCAAATGGATCTCCCTGGGGTTATCCCAGAATAAATCCTCCTAAATTTGTGTGGCAGGGGTGAGTCCTCAGCAAAAGCTGGTTCTCTCTCTGCTTTAGAGCTGTAAAACTTTCATCTTTAGGCTGACCTGTAGGACACTGAAGTCAAGGAATTAGAAGAGGGAAGTGTTTGTTTAATGGCAAAGGAATTGTAACAACAGGAGAGGGAGAAAATAAGGGATAATAAGGGAAAAATTAGATTATAGGGGGAAAAAAATACACCTCCATTCACATTATGTGATCATTCATCTTTGTCCTAGGCCTGACTTTGCAGAAATATTTGGAAACTTAAATTTCATTCCTGCAGAAGAGATTTAGGTATCTGTGGCCTTGATTTTGGGGTTATAAAATACTGCTTTACCTTCCTGAAACAACACATTTTTGTAAAATCTGTTGAGAAAAGTCTCTCGATCAACATTTCAGGTTTTTGCTTTAAATTTTTTAGCAGATCCCAAGTTTCTCTGCCTATTAAAATTTCTGAATAGAACAAGGGCCAGAATACAAGGAAGAACGAACAATTGCCTTGTGGCAGGTTCTGAAGGCAACAAAAGGAAAATTGTGTATTTTGAGTATAAAGAAAGGAGATTTTCATAGACATGAAGAAAGTTCTGTAGGTCAAGGACTTCATCCACAGCGCAATGAAAATGACTTTGGTTTTGTTTGGAAAATAATAATCTTCTGGAGTTTTTCCTAGACAATAACAGTCTCAGAAAATATGGAAAAAGTGAATATAAACCTTTCCAAAGAAATGTGCTTTATTCATTGGCAGAGGGGAAGATTTTGAGGGAAAAATGTACTGAGGAAAGGTTGTTTTGTGGTTTATTTGGTAAAAAAACAAAAAAACAACAAAAAAAAAAACACAAAAAACCAACAAAACAAACAACAAACAAACCAAAACACACACATAAAATCATAGGAAAAACAAAAAAAAAAAAAAAAAACCAAAAATCAAAAAAAAAAACACCAAAAAAACCAAAAAAAAACCCAACAAAGAACCCTGGAAAGAAAGCCCAAAGAATTTCCAAACCAATATTTTTGGGGAGGATTTTTTTCAGATATTTGAAGTAGGTGAATCTGATACCTGCTGTAACCGACCTAGAGAAATCATTCCTTTGTCTTGCTTACAAAATATTCTCCAATACCAGAATGCTGATTCAGTTTTTAGTTGCTTTACTGACATTTGTTTCTAAGGCTTAATTTTCTTTCCCTCAGCCCTATTTTTACCTCATCAGAGCCCCATTACTTTAATGTGAGGCAGCAAATATAATATTCATTACTGAAAACAACCAAACCTCCACAGAGAAAACTGTTCTGATCACCTCTGGAAGGTTTATCCATCCACAGTAGGTGCAAGAACTTTGTAAAGAAGTAAGGAATGATATGATAAATGTCTTTAAAGATCCATTAGAAGGGAAAACTTAAGAAGGTTGCATGATCTGTAGGTGATTATGCACATGTTAAACCAGCCAGAACTTTCTGGTGCTTCACTGCAGCCAAAAATACCATGTTCATGTTTGGCACATAATAAAGTTTGGACTATGGAAAGAAAATGGTTTTATTCAGCACGAAAATTAAAAATAAAATCCTTCAGCACTGAACCTAATTGTCCTTTGAGGTATTTCTTAAGGTCAAAGCTGTAATTGATGGTAATTATAGTTCCCTTGTCATGAAATCTTTGCAATTGTACTAAAAGCAATCCCAAAACCTCCTGAGCTTTTACTGGCTTTGCTGCAGAGAGAAATAATGTTTCTTCTTTCTTTTCAGTAAATAATGCTAATTTAAAAGGTCATTGTATTTTCGTTTTCCTGTGGTGGTTATAACTGCAATTAGACCAATATCAGCCAAAATAAATTATTTAAGAAAGTCTAAGAGGAAATAGTGAGAAGCAGTATAGAAACAAATGGCTATTTTGATCAGGAGACCAAGCCAGTTAGAATCTCAGCAGAGAAATGAGCCACCATTTTCTTACCAAAGGACTTTTTGACAAAAGAGCTTTCTGTCTCTTTGGCACCTCACCGTGATCCTCAGCTTTCCTCAGCATCATTGCTCCTCCTTTGGGATCTGTGTCCTTTTAATTATCCCACGGAACCTCAAATGTCTTTCTATTTCATCGATATTTGGGAGGAGGATGTTTTGGAACGAGCACATTTCTGTATTTACCCCTCAGCATTGCTAAAGAAAGAAATATGTGTAAAGTTCACCAATAACTAAAAAAGACCCTTTTTTGACATTCTCCTCCCTCACAAAGTATTTCCTTCTCTCCTTAGCTCTGAGAAAAAGTTCCACATGCCTTTGTGTGTTCTTGCAAAAACTCTGCATGTTTTCTGTCATGCAGGACTTGCTTGACTAACAGCCCTTTTGACAAAGGAAATAAATACAGCACCATGAAACAATCCCCACTCTCCAGTCTTCCCAGGCTCACTACCTGGAAAGCAAACCAGAACCGAAGAAGCAGCCAAACCCCAGATATCCCATTTTATTTCTCTTGGTGGCTATTTAAGCCTGGCAGACTAGGGCTTCCAGGCTCTCCCTTTGTTTTAAGAGCTCAGCTCTGCTGCTTTGCTTCCAGCCCAATGCTTGTATCAATCCCCACACTGTCTCTGTGTCTTCTCCCCTCTCATCTGGCTCTCCAGGGGTGTTGGGGCTGTTCAGTTCCTGTTGGTGATCGAGGCTGGTGGCTGTCACACTCAGCAGCCTGGGCTGCACATCCTTCCTGCCTTCCCTGCTCCATCCTGCAGCCTCCTGTCTCTGGCACCTTACCTGGTCCCTCAGCTTTCTGAGCATCATTGCTTCTCCTTTGGGGTCTGAGCCCTTCTAATCATCCCATGGAAGCTCAGAGGCATTTCTGTGTCACTGACTTTTGGGAGGAGGATGTTTTGGAACAAGCATATTTCTGTATTTACCCCTCAGCATTGCTAAATAAATGAATATATGTAACACTCATCAATAATTTTTAACTCATCTCACTCCTTCAGTCTTATTTGACCTAAGGCTTTCTCTTATTTTAGGTTTGGTTTCTATTTGCAGTCTGAGACATCACAATATTCCTCCTGGCCTCTCTGGGAATTGCTCACCAATGCTTTCTTTTTCCTGGCCAAACTTTACATTTCTTCTGAGGAAATGTTCAGTTTATATATCTGCATAACCATACCTTGGGAAGGTCATAAAAAACTGCATTGGCCTCACTTCTTTCAATAGCTGGGATTTTTTTGAGGAAAGTCAAGTCCTATAAGAGAATATTTTAATGGTGGGAAACAAAGAGAGTGTTATTAAATTGCACAGGAGCACTGTAATTGAAATGCTTTCTCTGTTCATGACAACAGATTGTATGTTATATATTTATTACCATTTACACACTGTAACTGCAGTCTCTCATTTGCTCACAATAATGAACATTTATGCTCACACAACAGCTTTTTAAAGCCAAATATGGGTCATTACACTTATGTGAAGTACTCATCTCTTTATGGCCTTATATGCTGACCTCTTCGTTCTCAGATTAAATGTTCTCATACTAATTTATACAAATTTTTCCTCCCTTTTTAAAAATTCCTTCAGTGTAGGGATGTCCATCCATTTAATTCAGGATTTTGGACAGACTGATGTGCATTTCTACCAATGGTGAAATGATTAGCTCTTCAAGGTGGTATACAATATGCTAAAACAAGTGGGTTTTTTTTTGTTTTGTTTTGTTTTGTTTTTGTTTGTTTGTCTGTTTGTTTGTTTTTTTGTTATTGAATTTCAGAAAATATCACGGTCTTATTTAGCTACAGCTCGACAGCACAATGCACAGTACAAAGGTAATTTTCCCTCTAAGCTGGATACTTTTTCCATACTGGCATTCAATGTGATTAATGTTTACATTAACAGCAATTTATTGGTCACTTGCTCAGCAGGAGCTTTCCAAAGAGATGTTGTATGTGTTAATGTGTTGCTACTTACATCACCATAAAACATACACAGATTACAAATTGGAAAATATAGGACTAATTAGCACTGATCAGCAGATGTGTATACTGATGTGGTACATTGAGAAAATCTGATTTTCAGCTCCATTTAGTAAGGATCAACATTCTGACCATCACTTTGAAGAATGCCTGAGTAAACTTTCAAGCACATCAGCAGAGGCCCCATTCATATTTTCACCTTTGTTTTTCTATAAATCTCAAATATATCATAGCATGGTTTAAGATCTGGTTTGCTTTGGATTTGAAAATTAAATTACAATAGTCTGGGTTGGAAGGGACTTTAAAAATCAGCTCATCCCACCCAGCCATGGCAGGGCCAGCTCCCACTGTCCCAGGCTGCTCCCAGCCCCAATGTCCAGCCTGGCCTTGGGCACTGCCAGGGATCCAGGGGCAGCCACAGCTTCTCTGGGCACCCTGTGCCAGGGCCTGCCCACCCAAACAGGGAACAATTCCTTCCCAATCTCCCTTCTCAATCAATTAGGTGCTGAGTGAGTAAAGACACAGTGGTAAAACAATCCAAAGATGATAATTACACAGCCCAAAAAAACCACATTTCTGTGTAGATGAAAATGGAAATCGGCCCCTTTTTTAAATGCGTTGTTCTTAGATATCTTTATTGTGATGAGAGTGGGAGATCTGATAAGAAAGAAATCACAGCAGAGCTAAAATCAAGAAGGAAAGACTTTGAGGCAATGAATGTGTTTAGAGATCATTATCTGCCCAGTACAATAGAGCTTCCACTTCTGCTAAAGGAAACTCAGCACAGAAAACCCCACTTTTTTCCTGATTTCCAGAAGTGCATCCCCACTATTTCCACAAGTGCCATGGAGCAGCCACGCTCAGGCAGGCGAGAAGGGCTGGGAGAGGAGCCCCAAAATTCAGATCTTGGCATGAAGGAGCTGATCTTCCTCCCAGCCCATCAGCAGACTGCAAAGTGTCACTCCTGTTTACTCCTTGGCAGTGCTGGGAAATAATTTGCATTAAACATTCACCAACATTATTCCTTTTCTATGTCTGCATAAATTTTTAACAGTGGTGGTGTCCAAAATAATTTGTATAAGTTTTAAAGCTGGGGAGTACATTTAATCATATTATGCCTTTACCAGTCAGACCAATAAATTTAATTTTGGAGCATGGCTCTTAAGGTCTGAATTGGACTATTTTGGAATCAATTTGAAATTAAATTTTAAGTGGGTGCCAGTTTCCTCCACATCACAAACACAAAAGTTTCAGCTAGCCAGAGGTACCCCACAAACTCATGCCTGTTGTGTGAGATACAGCTTTGCTACTGTGGAAATGCCCACAGACAGGAATGTCTGCTTTTCCTCTCCTCAACGGGGATGTGAGACATATCTGTGTGATATATACATACACATATATTTAATAGAAAGCACAGATCTCATTTCAGGTGCTGTTTTTATGGTGTTGCAATTCCCAGTGTGTCTGTACAGTGAGTCCTCTGTGATTTTTGGTCTCCTAGACCCACCCTCTGCCCAGCCTTCAATCTCCCCATTCCCACTGATATTCCCTCTCCACCAGCCTTAAAGCCCTTTCAGACATTTTTGCACTGTGCCATATTTTCTCATCTGCAGTGGTCAAGGTTCAGGTCATCCCTGCAGCCCGTTCACCTGCTGAAATTGCTTCCTGTGACATGTGGGGGACACTGCCTGAGTGTGACAGGAATGAAAGGGGATGCAGGGACCCGAAGAGCTCTGACAGGAATGAAAGGGGATGCAGGGACCTGAAGAGCTCTTCTCTGTCTAGTCACACTTCCAAGCAGCTCAGATTTTATCAATCTGATAAATCTCCACTGATCTTGGCAGGATTGTGGTGTGCAGACAGTGAGGGTGGGCTCTCAGTAGGGGACAGGACTGATGGGAGAAAAGCAGGATCTGCCTTTCTGCCCTGCCCAGGGGCACAAACCTGGACACACTGCTGAGGGCACTGAGCAGCTTTGCTGCCAGAGTCTCCTTCTCTACTGCCTGACTCCAGTGCCCTGATTTTGATGAGTCCTTCACCTCCAGAAGAGCTTCCAAATTGCATCTCTTCTTGTAAACTAACAAGAAACTCGCAGAGCACGAAAAAACATGTTTTGTTGGTCTAAAAATGTTAGGATTAAAACAGTTTTGCTTTTCCTGCTTGTGGTGAGGACTCTGCACCACTAACTTGGGGTGCAAGTTAATATTTCTCTACAGAATGGCATTTCTTTCAGTCTAATCTCAGGGACAAAATGTCTATAAGTACCTCAGTAATTGAATTTAAGTTCTGGATTTGATCCCCAATAGGGCTATTCTGCTCTAACCACAGATATTTCTCTAGAAAAGAATTCAGTGATAGTGTCATCTGCTGATTTTCAGAAGTAAAATCATCACTTTGGAAGAATATATAGTATGGATAATAAATTGATCATATATTTGTTGCAAGAAGTAAAAACATAAAGGAATTAAGGCCTTATATTACAATGAATTAATTATGAAAATTATTGTACTTATTCACAATAAGTGAAAATCTTCCTCAAGTATTGACCAGCAAGTGCATTCAACCATGTTGTGGATATAATACTTCTTTTGTACTTGGCCATCAAAAAACCCCGAAGTTTTTACATCTGTACATTTTTTCAGCTTAGAGAGTCAAAGGAGGGGCACTTTGTGGGTAATGTTTTCAGGAAGAATAAAATCATCCATTGTCCTAACTGAAAGGTTAAATAGTTTCCCCAAATTATGCAATGTAGGTTTTGAGAGTCAAAAGATTGAATTTGAGTCATGTCAATGTAACAATAATTTATCAGTCTCCTAAATTCATTGTCTTGTTGACTCTCACATGGACACGGGGCACTAAACACAAAACAACTGTCTCAAATCACTGAAAATGTGTTTATTTCTTTAGCTGAAGAGTTTAAATGTTTTTCTCTGGTTTTAACTCAAATGAAAAAATTGTTTCATGTTATGTTGTCCTGTAACTGTGCTGGAGTCGAAACAAATGCTGGGTAAAAGTACAAAAAGGTGCCCCTGATAGAAAAGTGCTGGGGATAACATTGAGATACAGGAATCTGTGATTGAAGAATAAGAAAGCTGGCAATGAACACTGCTTTCCTCCAGTCACATGCACTGCAGTGTTTAGTGCCTTTAAAGTGGGTTGGTTTTTTTTTTTTTTTTCAGTTTTCCAAACTGTCACCATTCAAACAATTGTGAATTTCCTTTTCTATCTAAGATCACTGGTGATTGACTGTTCAAAACCAACCAGGCAGCTCTCTGCTTTCCCTTTATGTGCATCCTGCTGGGTAGGTCATGGTTTGGAAGGTGCAGAAATCAGTGCAGAATTCAAACTTTGTCCAAACCTAATGCTGTGTGTTTCTGTTTGTGTGCACTCACATGTGCACCTCTGGGTGTGTAAATGTACACCTTCACCTCATGCTCTGGCAGCCCTCTGAGTCCTTTTTCTCTTTCAAAACAAGAAACCTGTTTGCACTCCTCACACCTCAGATCGATTTGGAGTTAGGAGGAATTTCAAAAAGAGCCAGTAAATCCTAGGGAAGTAAGGGAAAGGGGGAACAAAGAGAAAGAACATAATTTGTCTGCAGCAGAGGCAGTTCATTCAGCTGTCAGTTTTGAAAACTCACGTGTTATCTAACGGTTAAAAACAGAAGAATGCTAAGATTGTGCAGAAATGCTTGTTCTAGCTCTCAAATTCCAATTACTGCCCATAGTACATTGATAACTTAATTTAGTGCAACTTTTAGAAGCCAGATACCTGCAGCTGCCTGCTGCACCTCGGATGCCTTCAATACTTGCTCTAATCCATGTGTGAGTTAGCGTTCCGTGAGGAATAGGGAGCCTTCCAATTTATTAACTGAAGTATCTTACATCTTTCCATGCTAGAAAAAATTTTATATTGACATATCCGGAGTTTTTATTGAAGTTATATTAGTGCCATCTATCAGGGATATGCTAGAAAATCTATAACTTCCACCAAAATGTTGCCCATGTGAGCAATTCAGTTTATGAAGTACAATCTTCCCAGGCTGGCTTAGTGCCTCCTGGTTCATTTTTCAAGCTCTGCGATGTTTAATGAATTTGTCAAAATAAAAACTAATACACAGTTTCACGTCTATCATCAAATTATGCTTTGCAATATACGGCCAAGGGTATGAAAAAAGACACCTATACGAAGGTCTGCAAATGGAAAACATCTCAGGTCTGTGCTGTGCTATTTCTTGTTTTGACACTTCTTCCCGAGCTCAGGGATGTTTTACTCTGGTTGCAATCGCACTGGGAGTTTGTCCAGATGAAGGAACGACACGGTTTCATTATGTGCAGCATGTAGATATTTGTCTGCAGTGCACCATCGAGCCAGTCAATATATTTGCAAGGAAAGAGAAAAAAAAAAGGGGAAAAAAAATAAATAAAGGGAAAGGTTGAGAGGTCTTTATGACCTTGTTTAAAGCAATCCCAGATCCCATTTTCTAAACTACTAAACAGATTTTCAGACTCATTTGTTTTCCCTTACATATTAAGTCAGAACCTTGCGGCAACCGAGAGAGTGACATTTTTAAAACAGCTTGACACGATGTCGGCCCTGTTTATACAACTGCATCATTTTCCCAGGGCCTTCAGTTGCTTTGAACAAAGCTGAGAACAGGAAACCTTCAGGAATGCTAAAAAGGAAAATGATTTCTCCCTGCCCTGCTCTGTTCTGCAGGCATGAGTAGCACATGCTGTATTGATTATCAATTTTTGTCATCACTGGCAGGTGTCAATCCCCACAAATCTGTGCTGTGGCCTTGGAGGGATCTCACAGGTCATGCAGAGAGCTGCATGTGTGTCAGGTCTCCATTTTGGTGGAGCAATGACACAGTGGTGTCACTGACAGTCACAAAACAGGTGATTGTGCAGTCTATGTCCTGTAAGGAGCAGCTGAGAGAGCTGGGCGAGTTTAGCCCGGAGAAAAGGAGGCTCAGGAGGGACCTTTTCATTCTCTACAACTCCCTGAAAGGAGGGTGGAATCAGGTTGGAGTCAGCCTCTTCTCCCAGCAGCTGGAGAAGGAAAAGGGAAAATGGCCTTGAGGTGTGCCAGGGTAAGTTCAGGTTGGATATTGGGAAAATTTCCTGCACAGGAGGAGTGGTGAAGCATTGGAAGGGGCTGCCCAGGAAAGGGGTGGAGTTCAAGCCCTGGAGGTGTTCACAAAAAGAATAGAGCTGGAGGTGTTCAGTCAAAGGTGGGATTTGTTGATTTTGGAGGTCGTTCCAATCCACTGATCCTGTGGCTCTGTGATCCCCATGCCCAGCCATGTGTACCCCCAAACCGTGGGGGTCAGGGCTGCAGAGCTCTGCTCTCACAGCTGAGCCTGGGCTGGCACTCCCAGCCTTTCTCCACATCAGTGTTCAGGCTCATGAAGCCAATAAAGCACATGAAAAACCCACGGAGGGGGCAGTGCTGATTGCAGAGGGTGAAGAAACCAAAGTTTACAGTAGAGATTTATTGTGGAGGACACAGAACCATCAAAGGACAAGTTCCTGCACGTCACCAGGAGAAAACTCTCTCTTAGGTACATCTTTTCAAACGCTGCATTGCCAGCTGCTGAGCTTCTGTGACATGGCCTTGAGATGATGTTTTATATCTGTTGATACAAATGTTGCTATTGACACCAGCATGGATGCAATAATATTTAAATGCACGTGGTGTTTGAAAACTTGTGGTTTGTGCATGATGCTGGGTGTGCAATAAGGCTCCATAGGGCAGGCAGAAGCTCAGGGATCCATCAGGAATGTGAGGCAGGAGCTGCCTGACAGAGAACAGAACAGTGGGTATTATTTTGGGGTGTTTTTTTTGGGTTTTTTGTTTGTTTGTTTTTTGGTTTTTTTTTGTGATTTTGGTAGGTTTTTGGGGGGGGATTGGTTTTTTTTTTTTTTTTGTTTTTGTTTTGGGGCTTTGGGGTTTGTTGTTGTTGTTTTTGATGGGTTTTCCTTTTGGTGGTTTTTTGTTGTTGTTGTTTTTGTTTTGTTTTTGTTCTTTCCAGTCAAGACTGAAGTCAAAGTAAACCAAGAATCTGAAAAAGGAAGAGAACTCCCAGTGAAACAACGACCACAGACAGATGCAAGTTTGGGAATCCACAGGAAAGGTGGCATCGAAAGCTGATTTGTTGATGCCTGGGAATGGTCTCAGATGGGTGTTTCAAAACATTTCCATTGGTTTCAGATGTCTGAGTAATGAATCACGAATGAGGATTCCTTGAAGGAATGTTCATTAGCATAATTATGCTCATTAACATTATATGTTCCTTACTTTCTATGAATCTGATTGGCTTGCTTAGGATTAAAAGCCTGAAGCTGCAAAGTGAGGATGACCTTTGCTGGGAGCTTGAGGACTCTGCTCCTCCAGAGGCTTGGGATTGTATGATCCTGTTTGCACCAGTACCTCAAATATATTTTTATTCACAATTATAGCACCACAATTATTATTCTGAAAATGCAAAGGCTCTCTCTCTTCTCTTTTTTTTTTTTTTTTTTTTTTTTTTTTTTTTTTTTTTTTTTCACTGCCAGAACATCTAATATTTGCCAGACAGAGACATTCCTGAGAGACAGAACTGTACATAGAAGTGTATTCTGGAAACAGTTAATACAGAACCTCTGTGTAACTTGAGTTCATTTATTCTTGATAATACTGGGACGCTAGGTTGGCATCCTAATGTCCTATTTTTCTGCTTAGTTGGAACCTGTCATGTGCATGTTGACATTAACAGGAAAGCTGAATATGAAACTTGACTTCGCTACCTAGAACATTAAAATTTCAGTAAGTTCAAAAAAGAAAAATGCAAACATTGGGGAGGTCATTCTACTTGTTCTTTTTTTTTTTTTTTTTGACAGTGTAACTGCATGCAGCTCTCATTATATCATTTATCTCTCATAATAGCTTAATTTGGACTCCTTCCAAATTAAAATGGAGACAAAGCCATTGTTTTGCTGTTTTCAAAAGAGACACAGAAAATCCTATGAATAAGGCAATAAAGCAATGCCTTGAATACTGAAAGGAATACACAGTTTCCTTCTGGTGGCTGTGCTGGCAATTGAGTCGGTGCCTTTCCCTTGCTTGAATGGCTAAAGAAAATAATGGTTTTGTCCCTTCAAATGGCACTGTGGAATCCAAGAGCTGATTTCAGCAATGTGGCTCATACATCAGGCTGTCGAAGCTCACATATGGTCTCCTCTCCTAGCAGAGATTGTTGATGCCTTCCTGGGTGATGAAACACATCTCTGTGCAGCTCACCCTGCTGCCACTGCACCCTCCCGCTGCAGAGGGAAAACCAGCAGGTGAACCCTGCTTGTGTCTGAACATTCCCTTTAAAGGCAGAAAGGGATCCTATTGCTAAAATCAGAGATTTCAAAGATGATCAGACAATAAGTTTATTTTTCAAGGAGAGTCATTCTATAATGTTGTGCACACCAGTGCTGCCTGCGGTCCCTGACAATGTGACAAAACTCTCAGCATGTTCAGGGCAGTCTCATCAGGCAGGTTCTGAGGCTGCAGTGACACTGGGCCGGTGCTTAAACACAGACTGGGACAGAGGGGCTGGAAAGTGTCCAGGAAAGGGCCTGGGGGTGCTGGGACAGGCTGGACACGAGCCCAGGGGGGCAGGAGGCCAAAGGAAGCCGGGCTGTGGCAGCCATGGGTGACAGCAGGAGCAGGGCAGGGCCCGTCCCTGGCTGGCACTGCTGAGGGACCTCGAGGCCGTGTCCAGTGCTGGGCCCTCATGGCCACAGAGCCCTGCAGGGGCTGGAGCGTGTCCAGGGCAGCAAACGGAGCTGGGGAAGGGTCTGGAGCCCCAGGAGCGGCTGAGGGAGCTGGAAAGGGGCTGAGCCTGGAGCAGGAGGCTCCGGGGGGACCTTGTGGCTCTGCACAACTCCCTGACAGGAGGGAACAGCGCGGGGGGGTCGGGCTGTGCTCCAGGGAACAGGGACAGGAGGAGAGGGAACGGCCTCAGGCTGGGCCAGGGCAGGGTTACATTGCATTAATAATTAATATTTGGGTTCCTAATATTTCCAATTATTAAGAAAAGTTTCTTCATGAAAGGATTGCCAAGCTTTGGAAGGAGCTGCTCAGGGAGGTGGTGGAGTCACTGTGTTTTCAGAAACACAAATGATGTGATTTAGTGGAACATGGTGGTAGTGCTGGGTTGATTGTCAGACTGAATAAACCTGGAAGTCTTCCCTAATTTTAATAATTCCATTCCATGAAAGGAGAGGCTCCAGAAGGAGCACCCATCCCTTTCCTGGTACTCACAGGAGGCTGTGCCTTACATGTGGGACTGGGGTCATAAAACTCAAGGCCCTCAGCCACCTGTCCTTCAGAATGTTTTTGGTCACTCTTCCAGCCTGTGCTCCTTCCCTCCTTTTGTTCTTTTTATTAAGACCATAGAATTCAATTTCAATTCAATAAATCATAACTTTGATTAAAACCAGGAAACCCCACTGGTTTTCATGTGAATATTTTTGCAGTTGTGTGGCCACTGAGAGCAGATTTTGACCCTGCACCACTATCAAATGTAAACAGGAGATATCAAGAGCAGCAGTTGCATTTTCCAAAATCATCCTACAATAACATGAAGCATGTACTGGAGAATAACATAATTCACTGAATCTGAAAGAAGCAAAATGCGAGTGTTTACACTGGAAAATGGCCAAGATGCAACTATTATCTGCCACATACTATTTGAAATATTCTCCTCCATAACAAGTGCTGACAGGAGGTCACAGACACCCTTTGACTCGTGCCCTGGAGATAAACACAATTCATGTTGCCTTTTAAATATTAACTAGTGGCTGTTCTCAGCTTTCCTACCAGTTAACTAACAACAGTAATCATTACTATCAATTGCTCTTACAAACCTTTCAAGGCTTAGATTTCAAAGAACTCTACAAAAATCTGGAAGTGTCTTTTATTCCCCAGTTTTGCAAATAAGGAGAGTGATGTGGTTAGGATTTGTGATTTGCCTAAAAGCCCATAATGCATTTCTAAGAATAGCACTTAGGAGATTTGGGCTCTCAGCCAAAGGATCACTTCACAAAACCACTTTGCTTCCCATACCTGTGCTGAGAGCCCTGCAACTCTGATTTGGAGATGAATGGGAAGGGAGAGCAGCACTCTGTGTACCAGCAACACTGAGCTTTGCAAAGCCTCAGATTGCTGTATCAGAGATTTCTCTGCTGACTGCAAACTGACCCGAGCTGCTTCTCATGTGACAAGCAGGGCCATGGTCCCCAGATTGTTGTACACAAAAATGCTCTCAGCATGCTTTTCTCTGTGTAACTCTTACTGCTGTGCCTGCTCTTGAAGATTTTTATTTCATTGAGAGCAAGTCCTGGTAGGGCATTAAAACTTTGAGTCTTGGCTCAAAGTGGGATGGAATTAAATTCTGTGTGAGTGGTGGAGCACAGCAGTGGTTGGGGGATAAACCTGAGGACAGAAAATCCTGTGAGTATTTTGTTTATAGTGCAAGTGTGGCATCACCAGACCCATCAGAGACATGCCAGAAGTGCCAAAAATTAGAAGACCTTGGGTAGATCTTCTACTATTTAGGAGTGGAATTCATAGCTAAATTCAGGTAATTGAATTCTGTGTTAGGAGATGAAGGTTTGATGCCTGAGAATGTGATTTTAACACGCAGGAAACTGAGGCAAGGGAAAGCTCTGAAAATGAGCTGGAACAGATGAGTGGGATGTAATTCCCACCCTGCTTCCCTTCTGCACTCCTCTCCCCTCTCCTGCTCTTTGAAAATGGAGCTCCAAGGTCTGAGGACTCAGCTGTGCACTCTGGAGCATCAGGGAGGTGGGGGAAGGAGGGACTGAAGGAGGAAGGAGAATACAGACACCTTGGAGACTCTAACCACCAGAACCTAAAATATTCTTTTTGAAATTGGACCACTGTGCAGCCAGAAAGTCAAAGGGTGTTAAGCCATTCAGTGGTATGGAGTGTTTGAATCAGTTACGTTGAATGAAACACTCTGAAAAAGAGAATATCAGCATTTATTAATAATTCTTTGGCCAATAAACAGGAGAATAATGCTTTAAAAGGATCCTTCTGCTTCTTCAGGTGTGGCTGCTCAGTGACTCCCTTCCTCAGGAGGGTCAGTCTCTGCATGCCAGGTGGGCATGTACCATGTTCAATTCATCCAAAAACACAGGCAGAAATCATCTCTAAGTCACAATGTTGCTTAGGCTGACTTAGGGACTCTCTTTCTCATACCAGAGAGTATCTATTATGTTTAGCACCTCTAGGTCTTTATCCAGTACAAACCAGGACACTTGGATCAATTAAATTCCTCCTCATTAGAGCCCCCACTTCCTGTGATTAAGTTTTTGATAAATAGCCTTGATATCAAACACAGTTTCTATTAATTTTATTTTGATTTCTGGTATAGCAAATGTCATAATTCAGGCAGAAGTGTCAGAGTTTGATACCATTTCTCATTCCCCTGAATCCATGCACACCAAATACTAAGTCTTGGAGGGAAATTGGGATTTTTTTTTTTCCAGTGACAATAGGACTGTGTCCAGATTGGCACATACAACCTTATGTTTCCTGACAGTCTGTTTGCCCTGCAGTTTTGACTGCATTTTTTTCTGAAAAACATTGATAAACCATGTTCTTAAAATGAAGTACTCTTAATTAAAAATTTAAAAAAAAAAAGGAAAAAAAAAAGATTTTGCATGGCTGGATTACAAATTCATTATCATCATCTGGCATTTGACTGAGTTCTCAAGCAAGGTGAATAGTCTGTTTGGCTAAATCACAGTGAGGGAACAGAGTTATATTACATATTCCATCTTTTCCTATGTTATCTTGCCACTTCCAGCAGCCACAGTTTACCCTGCCAGTCCTCTTCTCTCTTCTTGTCTGGCACTGGGAAGAAGCTGAGCTTCAGACAGCTCTGACTGTCGCTGACTTCAGTCTGAGCCCAAAAAGCAGGGTGGTTTCTTCACTTTCCAAAGAACAAGATGAAAACTTTCCAGTGTTTTTGTAGGCTTTTCTGTCTTTCCAAAGAGAAAATTCTTTGCACATGGTGATCTGCTGTTTAAGAAGAAAAACCTAGATTGTTCTCTCTGTGTTGTAGTGCTTGTTCTCCTACCTGTCACTCCATCTTGGACATCAAAAATTAATTTTTATCTACTTGCACTCTCTTCTGAAGGAGAATTTCTTTTTCCCTGTTTGTTTTAGCTCTTGCACCTTCTTTGCAAAACCTTAATTTAGCGTGATCCACTTCTACAATGCAATGATACCATTTTTCATTCACTATGTTTTTAGTTCTACCACTGTGAAGGTGCCTCAGACCAGCTGAGCATATTAAATATTTGAGAGTGTATTATTGCAGCAAAGGAACATTTTTATCAATACAGTTTATGATATAATTAAAGAAATTGAACTGTTGTGTGTAGACAAAGCCTTAACTTAGTAACACTGGGTTTATTTAGTCCCTGAGCCAGTCCCTTTAGCAAGGGTTTGCTGTGATAGATACTGGGAGAGCTGCAGAAGGGAGCAATAAATCAGTACTCTTATCATGTCCTCTGTCAGTACCTGCTCTTTACTGGGAAAACTGATAATCAAAGCAGCAGACAGAATTCACTGAATCCCAGTCTTCCAGCCATTCACCAAAAAGACAGGCTGCTCTGCTAAAAAATGCCCCTGGTTTGGGTGCAACTTTTAACAGTGAAACAGTGCCGATGTCAGAAGTGCTTATGGCACTTCCCGCAATGAAATAAACTGGTTTGGCTCGGTGTGACTGTGTCTGCCCCAGGGCTTTGGCTGCTGCGAAATACTCCTGGCTGACATTGCTCTGAGGAAAACATCTCTATCCAGCTTTAGTCTGACTGGGATCTGAGAAACAGGAGAGCTCCTGGAGGTACAGATGGGAGGGGGAAGGAGTGTGGCTGTGCACGGTCACCGTTGTCACAGCACCAGGGAGGGCTGTGTTTTTGTGTGTTTTCCTGTAACACTGACAATGTAAACAGGTGCATAGGAGCTTGTCCCACACTCCCTTTTTTTTTTTTGTATCATACTCTCGTATGATTTAACACACATTTATTTAATATAAGTGTCAATGATGCTTTAGGATTTTTAGCTTCTCTATTTTCATGTATCTGTATTCTTGTACTTCTCTTGTGAACAACACTAAAGCTCCTGTTCTCCCATCTTCAGACAAAACAATTCCTCTCTGGGCCTGAAATCCAAGAACACTTCACTGCTCAGGGCCCCAAAATATGGAAACAACAGAGAATTGGGAGAGGAAGTTTGGGGTGGGTGACACCATCAGCTGAAGGTGTCATTGGAGAATTGGGGCCCGATGTGTTCATGAGACAGAACTGATCAAAGGGGAAGATCTCGTGACTCGGGGTCCATTTTGGGTGCAGCCTCAGGAGGAGGCTTTGTCTGCCCTCAATGTACCAGCAGGCCTGGATTGAATTTGTCTGCTTTTATTCTCCTCACTTTGTCTGGGCTCTGTTTGAGGTGAGCCCTGTTTTAGGCACATTTTAGGTGAGGTGCTCCTTTAGGAATTGCAGGAGGTGAACTTGGCTCTGCATTCACTCATTGAGGACCTGTCATGAAATGCAAATACCTGCCTGGCATCTGGTAGATAGTAATTAATGATAAACACTGGTAGTTATCTATTTCTTAATTGGATAAATATACATTTCAGCAAGGAACCGGTCATTTTTTATGACCTAATTAAAAGGATGTGTAAAAGGATTATTGCATGCAGTGATCTATGGTAACTGAGAAAGACAAACAAACCCAGGCTTTGCTGTGGGCTGTTCAAAGCAAGGAATTCTGTGGGAAAACAGGGAAATGTGCAATGATGGGCATGGCTTTGCCATGGGGCTGATCCACACGTGGAAGGGTGGATTCAGGGAGCTGTTCTCCCGGCTCCAGCAGCTCTGGGGTGATGCTGGATCCCACAGCACGATGGAACAGCAGGTGTTCCCAAATTTTGTGGCCCACGAGCTCTTCTGGCTCAGGTAATTTATCCTGGTTCTTCATTTGGCAGCTTGCAATGAAATAACTTGCAAAAAATAACTTTTCTGTCACAGAGCTACAGCCAGGGCTCAGAGCTGCTGCTGCACAACTGGCCCAGGGTCCTTCCCTTGGTGCCGGAAGCTGCAGGGAAAGATTTGGTGAGGAAGGCAAATTTACTTGAGAGACCTGGGCTAGAGGCTCTGCCAAACATTTCCTTCTGCTTCTGCCAGCAGTTTCTCCTCCCTTTTTTTTGTCTCCATTTTGAAAGAAGAATTATGAATCTCCAAGACATAAAAAACCAACCACAAAAAAAAAAAAAAAAAAAAAAAAAAAAAAAAGAAAAACAAACCAAAACCCAACCAAGAGAAAACAACCAAACAAAAGAAAAAACAACCAAACAAAAAAAACCAACCAACCAAAACCCAAACAAAACAAAAACAAACCAAATCTGAAACTAACAAAACAGAAACAAATCAAACAATACAGAAACCAAACAAACAAAACAAAAAATAAAACTCAAAGGAAAAAAACAAACCAAAAAAAAAAAAAAAGAAGAAAGCAAAACAACCCAGCCATGAAAATAAAAACCAACAAAAACCCCCTAACAAACAAAGAAACTCCCAACCAACAAAGCAAGGGCAAAAAGGGAAAACACATAAAACTCTTAAAGAAACTTCCGGGTCTTTCCATCCAGGAGCCACTCACACCAGAGTGCAAATCCAGCTACCAGCACAACATGTATTCCTCACCAAAAACTCTTTTCAGGCTGTGGGGGTGAACAATTCCCAATGAAAAGGTTTATGCAGGAAGATAATAAATAAAAATGCTGCATGGGATAGGCTGCCTTCATTGGGGTTTTGAGTGTATTGAAGTATTTAGGAAGATCAATAGAATGTGTTACTCTGTAAGAGTACAATGCAGCATATTTTGTCAGCCTGAAACATTCCGATGATCAAAATGAAATATTTCATTACTTTGTTGTTATTCTGATTTTAGATGATAAAAAAGCCCAAACATTATGAGATTGTGGAAACAAATTGAAATCTTGGCTTTCCTGACAGTGTAGAGAAGAGCCTTTCCTCATGCTCACAAAACCACAAAATAGTTGTGTTGGAAGAGAGCTCTGGCGATTTCTTAAGTGGGTACACTCTCACTTTTGTGAGATTTGTTTTCTTTGGTAAGGAATGCAAGATTTGTCTCAAAATTAAGCATTTTAACAGTAATATGATTAATCTGAAATCATAGCAATGCCCACCCAATTTCTGGTAACACTTCCTGCATCTATATTTATGGATGGAAAATGCCTTTTCTGGAGAGAAAGAGAAGTACCTGACAGTTCTTTGAAACATTTACTATGGGTAAACAGATAATTACTCTGCTGCAATAAGACCCTTCAACAAGACTTATACTCTGATTCCATGTTTCTAAAATCTTTCAGAAGGCAGAAGAGTCTGCTGTAGTGCTAATTTGTGTACATGAGTTTTGGTACAAAAGAGCTGTAATTTTATTAATGTTAAATATTGATGATGCATGTTTCCCAATTTCATGAAAAAATTGACTGCAATAACAACCTCCTCCTGGTCATGTAAAAAATGTCCTCTGAGCCTTTAGATAGAATTTGACAATTGGCTTATTCCATGTGAAAATAGACTTTTGCTCCAGTCCAAAAACAAACAGGCTGTGATTTGTTTCCTGAATGTCACAGGGAAAATTCAGCTGTGCTCTTCAAGTAGAAAAATGAGCACACAGGACTGGTTCTGGTGTCCTGCCACAACACTGTGAAGAGTCCCTGCAGCCCTCCAGTGATCCTTAGAAAATGGTTTGGATTGCCTGGACATGTTCAGTGAGCCCAAACTTTGCTCAATCAGTCCTGCCTAAAAAACAAACTACAGGTTTTGTCAGTGACTGGAACAGAGAATTTCCCAACTAAAATTCATTATTTTCCTACACAACCAATTCCTGCTCGGGACAGAAGCCACTGTGGGTCATTTGGCTCCAGTCAGGACAAATTCCCCCAAACTCCCCAGGAAATAATTCCAAGCCCTACATAATGTAGAGCAATGCCAAAAGTAGCCCGTGCTCTGCACGTGTCAAACCATGAGTTGTTATGGTGAGCAGTGCTGACTTTGTTTGGGCTAAAATAATTTTGTAAGGAGCAGTCAGAGTTCATAAAATCAGATTGAACAAGTGGCAGCGTTCTATTTCTTAATGGGTTTGGGGTTTGTGTCTCTTTCAAGCTCTGCTGGGACACCAGTGCAATTCGGTTGTGCTCCTACATATTTCAATAGGACTTTGCTTTAGAGAAGTGGTTTAAATTCACTCAAGAATTATGCAAAAACCCCTAGGTTTGAGGAGCCTTCAGCACCATTCCTAAACCATTAAGATGGGTTTGAAATCACAGGGGGACACAAAAATGCCATAATTAATTAAGCTCAGAAGTTTCTGTAGCACAGATGAGAGATATTGTCTGAGGCAGTTCCTCGCCATTAGAGGGTTTTGCTGGAGATGTTGCCATGAATCAAAAACCCAACCCAAAAACCCCAGTGACCCACAAAGGAAAAACCTAAACCTGTCCATAAACCCTGCCTGGGGCTGAGCTGGTGCTTGGGCTTTGCCAGAGGTGTGGAGCAGCTCATTCCCTGGGTGACCAGAGCAGCAGCAGCACCTCTGCCACCACACCTGAGCTGCTCCATACCACAGGATTTATTGCCTGTTTTGTGCAAATCCTAGGCAGGCTCTGCTCCCCTTGGCTCCTCATCCCACAATTTTCCTGCTCTTACTCATGGGGATTTTTTTTTTCCATGGGATGATGTTTGACTATTTTCTCTAAAACCATGTTTTTATATACTGAAATATGTTGTTCTATTTTCTGTATCACAAAGCATTTAACCATGGGAAGTGGTGGAACCACCAAAAGGCATGGGATGGGGCATTTGGGAATACGGTTCAGTGATGATCATGGTGTTGCTGGGTTAATGCTTAGACTCAATAATCTTCCACGTCTTTTCTAAACTTACTGATTCTCATTTGAACTGCTATAACAGAGTGATTCTGGGTAGCTGGGTGGTTGTTTTGGGGTTTTTTTTGGGGTGGGGGAGTTGGTTTTATTTTGGTTTTTTGGGGTTCTTTTTGGGGAGGTTGTGGTTTTTTGTTTTGTTTTGGGGGTTTGTTGTTTTTGTTTGTTTTCCTCCATCTGAGATACAGAACACAGTTATTTGTGGTTTGTCTCCCTGGGTGAGGAAAGCTGCTCTCACAGTTCAGACAGGCAGCTCTGCTGCTCTGGTGTCCATGTTTTGCTAACAAATAGCATGCAGTGGGGAAAGACTAAAGTTCAAGATGTGATGGTGACATTAGCAGAGCTCTTTTCTCTGTGAGATTCCCCCAAACCATCTGCCATCAAGCGATAAGGTGGTGAGAGTGGAAAAATGTGAGCGACAGAGTTCCTACCACATTGTCTCCATGACCACAGGAGAGAAGGAAAAAAAATGCCAGTAGAGTTCTGCCTTGAGGTGTGAGCACCAGGGGAGCACCCCTAATAAATAACCTTAAGAAATATGAGGTTCTGTGTGCACAAGAGTCACTTTAAGAAAAGCTTGAATGAACGAGAACAGATCCCTTATCGAGGCGTGTGGGTGTCACACCCTGTGAGAGGGGAACCAGGAGCAGCTCCGTAAAATTCCCACCTGTGGCCTTTAGAGCTGGTGTTTGTGACAGCCAGGCTGAGCTGTGATTGCCCACCCAGTGTTTAATCACCCTGTAACTGCCCAGAGAGCACCATGCACCAGCACTGACCCAGTGGGCGCACTTTTATTGGAGGCTCCGTGCCTGCCTTCACATTATTATGCTGCTGTGGCCTTCTGAGCGTGCCATTCAAAATGAATGGACTCCAGACTGGGTAGGATTTACCTATAAACTGTCATTTCTATTTATGCAAACAGTCATGACTCTTAATGAGAATTGACTCAATTGCTGGGAGAATGCTGCTGCCTTTGCAGCCAGAAATCACAGGCTCCAGAGTCTCATTTCAGGAAATCCAACTCTTTTTTAAAGGTAAATTAAAAGAGATTGAATTTTGACACGTGAACCCAGGATTTCAGAAGGCCTGCATATTTGGCTTATCATTCCAACAGACACAGTCCTTGCTACCTGCATTTTTAATGCATCTCCCTGGTTGCACAGGCCTTGGAGAGCCTGCCACCCGGGGTTTCATTTTCATAACACCAGTGTTGGCCCATGCAGGCGCCTGCATGAAAATCAGCTGTGCCTGTGGCTTCTCTTGTGCCTGTATTTCACTGACATGGCAACTGAAAAGTCCATTTTCCTTGCACATTCTGAAATTCTGTGTTTGAATCGTGCCATGCCATGAGAAGTGAAGTTTGTGGCAGAGCCAAGGAGCAGTTTTAAAGAGAGGCAGGATGTGTCTGAGCATATGGGGATAAAAGGGACACAACCTCCCACTGAGGGTGACAGAGCTGGGCTCTTGTTTGGTCTCCATTTTGCCTGGGAGGATCCTGTCCCTATCCCTCTCTCTCTGGAAAATAACAACTCAAAGAACATTGGCAATAAAGAATTCTGAAGTCAATGGAATTTGGCAGGTGAAGGGAACAAAAAGGACGGAACATCTTTGTGCCTTTTTGTGTCCCTGTGCCAAGACACCAGTGAGATGTACCTGGCCCTCACATATGCTAATTTGGCTCCTGCCTTTTGGTGGACAGTTTTTTGTTTTGTTCAGTCTGTGCACAGCAGCCACGATCCTACAGTGCTGTAACATCCTCCAGCTGCCTTTGTTCATTGGCTTGAAAGCCATCTGCTTACCAGACATGCAATTTTCAATTTTAAAAAGCCCTCTTTATTCCTCAAATCCTGCTATTCTAGAGGCCTCTAGTACGATGATAACAATTCCCCACTGGTCTGTTGAGGGATGAATTCTTTTTTCCTTGTTTTATGCTTTAATAATTCTATGAATACAAGTAATGAACGAGCCACAGCTGGGTTTGCTTGCCTTTCTCTCTCTCACTGCTAGTTTTATTCTAAATACGAGTTGAATCCATTCTAAGAATTATTAGGAATGATTCCTTTCACAGATCTTTAAGCCTTCTGAGTTTAGCAAGCCAAAAATAGAGACTTTGGTGTCTGTGCAGTCAGCTACGCTCCCTTTGCATGCAATAATTCAATTCCAAAGTTCTTTGTGCAAGGCAGAAGGGCTTTTTGTTTTGCAAACTCTGGATTATGAAGCCCTTTTGTTTTCACTCATGTAGGTTTATACATCCCAGGCCTGTTTTTCACCTGGTGTAAATAAATATCATTTCACCAAACCCAGTGAAGCTGAGCTGTGCAGTTTTCTACAAGCTGACAATCTAATACCTGGAACTACAAAGCACAAAGACCTGAAAACCACAGTAATTTCTCCTGATTTTGTGTGGCTTCCATGCAAACCTGAAAGCTGTTCCAAGCTTCAGAGGTCTGGTCTAAGTGTAAGTCCTGTGGCAAAATTGCAAGCTGGGCAGTTTGAGCAGATACTGAAATTTCCCAGTGAATTTTCACACAACTGTGGTTCTGGGATAATTGGAGTGGTGTATTTGCTGAGCTTATTCAGTGTGATTTTTGTCTCAGGACATGCAGGGGCATGAAAACAGATGTTTAACTGATGCTTACTCTGAGCATTCCACACATTTTAAGGTGTGAGGAGACAAAGGGTTGCACAAATTTTCTGTGCCGTAATTAAAAAGCATCACTCAAGGGATGCTAAATGCTTAATTTTTCAAGACTTCTAGGTCTTCTCATTCATATATATTCTAACCTTAACTCTCACCCTTAAGCTCTCCCTCTACCCTCCCCTGGGATTTTTATGTTTGTGCACCATTGAGCTGCACAGGGAAACTCTGCCTGGAGTTTCTGAGAATCTGCCCCTGAAAATCAATGGAACTGAAAATATTCTCTTCTTATGTGGGTTCTGTGGGATGGGAACGTGGACCTCAGAAACACAGAATCCCAGGATCTTTGGGGCTGGAAAAGCCCTCCCAGCCCATGCAGTCCCAGCTGTGCCCGATGCCCACCTTGTCCCCAGCCCAGAGCTCTGAGTGCCACCTCCAGCCCTTCCTTGGGCCCCTCCAGGGATGGGCACTGCAAACCTCCCTGGGCAGCCCCTGCCAAGGCCTGAGCACCCTTTCCATGGGGAAATTGCTGCTGCTGTCCCCCCTGGCCCTGCCCTGGCCCAGCCTGAGGCCGTTCCCTTCCTCCTGTCCCTGTTCCCTGGAGCACAGCCCGACCCCCCGGCTGTCCCCTCCTGTCAGGGAGTGTGTCAGAGCCACAAGGTCCCCCGGAGCCTCCTTTGCTCCAGGCTCAGCCCCTTTCCCAGCTCCCTCAGCCGCTCCTGGGGCTCCAGACCCTTCCCCAGCTCCGTTCCCTGCCCTGGACACGCTCCAGCCCCTGCAGGGCTCTGTGGACACAGTTCAGGGGTGCTGATCTCCTGCCATCCTCACTCTGATCCTGCAGACCTTCCTCTGCACCGTGCTCTGAGATGCTCTGAGTGTGGATCTTCTCTGCTCTTTTTTGGTTCATGGTCAGTGTCCAGTGCAGGTCACCACAGCAGGATTTCAGTCTCTTTCTGGTCGATGAATGGTTTGATGCCCAAACAAACAAAAACCAACCAAAATAATTTCATTAACTCCTTTGGATCAAAGAGTGTCAGGCTGCACAAGATGGTGCTGAGAGAAGCCTTTGGAGAATTTTTGTCTCCTTTGGAAAATGTTAATGTTTTGAAAGAACTAGCAATTTTTAACTTCTTGCTTCAGGAAAAATATTGAAAAAATAATTTCAAACTGCTGATGTGTCAACTTTTTCTAATGAAAACCAAATACTGTGGTTTGAAATATAAACAACATGTAGGTGAAACATTTAAAAGACAAAACAACCCAATACAGTCTTAAAATAATTGAACAAACCTTTCACTACTCCTCTTCTGGGAACACAATTTTGCCTTTTAATAACAATTTTGGGGAAGAATATTTTGCACATAAATGCCCATGCATGCATGACTGTTTTGGATACAATTTTACTGCCCAAATTCACCCCTCCAGACCTTTTGCCACTGTGCCATTTGCTCAGGGCAGCATTATTTACTGCAATAATAAAAAGAATGAGGAAAGCGAAGCAGGAAAAGATGACTGAGAGACGTAATTCTAATTCCTAAATCTCTTACAATCTGAAGAGAAATTTGTCATCTTTATTTTTATCGGGCTGGCTGCACATTAACATTTCTCAATCCTTCTTCACGTTTTAAATCTTTGACGTTCGGCGCCATTTAAGTTATTCTGTTCTGTATTCCTTCAAGAGAAATTATATCTTATCATGGGAAGGGTGACAAACACCAGCTCTACCACCCTGGCAGAGCAGGACACACCAGTGGGTCACACTATCCCCAGCTCACCTCCACCAGTCCTGTTATCTCAGCCACCAGCAACCAAAGAGGACGTGAAAAGGTTTTCAGGTTTTTTTCCCATAACAGGTGCTCAATTTTCTCTCTTCCAGGCTATGGCTGTGCTCTGGTTGCTCAATTTTCTCTCCTCCAGGCTGTGGGTTGTGTTCTGGTTGCTTGCACCATCCTTTGCCCTCTGGGGCTGAGGGTTTCAGACATTCACCAATTGTCCCACATTTCTCTGTCCACTTATCTGGGCGCAGGTACAACAATAATGCAATGAAAAAGGATTTCTCCTCTACAGGAGCTGTTAAAAACTTGTGCAAAGAACTGCACAGAGGAAACCATTTGCAGTTCACAATAGCAACAAGTTTTATTGGTTAATAAATCCCAGGAACAATACTGCTTTGTTTTCTTGTAGCATCTGCTGGTCCCTTATTTATTAACTAGCGATTTCAAAAATATAAAGCACTTTTAATACCAAGGCCTGATCCAAAGCCTTTGGGTAATTCAGTGGGTTTTGTGGTGCCCATTAATACAGATGAGTGCTGCTGCTGAGCCTTTATGGGTGCCAAAGAAGGCAAAAGGAGCTCTTCCCTGGCTGTGCCATCATTTAACACCCACTAATAAATATGACAAAGCCAGGGGTTTCAGGGAGCTGCTTATAGGCAGATCTTCTGAATTCTGAGTTCCCAGCTCCTGTTTAAGCTTTCCAGTGGCTTCCTCTGATGTTGTATTATAATGTTATTTCCCTGACTCCATATGCTTTCCATACACATCTGCTGTGCTTTTCTGTGTGCTTCAACACCACAAAAATGGACATTAGAGACAGAAGACTGATTGGGGATCTGTTGGTAAAATTTATTTAACTAGAAAAAAAAAGAAACAAAAAGAAGTCAAAATCCATCAGTATCAAAGCGTTTCATGAGGAGCAGTGGCTCTCAACAAATCTCTTGCTTAAAAAAAACAAATTGAAGTTTTCAGATCTCCCATTTCAAAAGGCTGAGGCTATTGTGCAGTGTTTTGATGGATGTGATGAAAAATTGGTAAGGCAAGAAGCCTCAGCATTTACATTTGTAGATTTAGATTGCCACACACATGGCAAGTCTGATGCAATTTCACTGAGACCCCAGGCAGGATGTAGATATAAATCCACACTGCATTACTGCTGTAGAGCTCTGAGAATATTTTAATTAAATTAGTGTTTCAGCTATAAACTATTAAACCAATCTCAGACTTATTATTCAGGCAAAATATCGCACGGCAGAAAGACTCCAGGATGTTCTGAGCAGCGTAGCTTATCATGATTTACTGGGCAGCAGTAAAATCATTCCGTTCTGCTGTTTGTTTGGGGTTGTTGCCATGTGGCTGCAGTGGAAGCTGGCTTTGTATTCAAAGGTGAGATATTTAATTGTGCCGGTACCCCACTGAACTCCTCACCTGTGGCCTNCAGGCAAAATATCACACGGCAGAAAGACTCCAGGATGTTCTGAGCAGCGTAGCTTATCATGATTTACTGGGCAGCAGTAAAATCATTCCGTTCTGTTTTTTTTTTCAGATTGTTGCCATGTGGCTGCAGTGGAAGCTGGCTTTGTATTCAAAGGTGAGATATTTAATTGTGCCGGTACCCCACTGAACTCCTCACCTGTGGCCTGTGGTTCATGCTTTATCGTTGCATGATTTATCCTTTGCTTTATCTTGTTGCATGATTGATATGTGAGCAATGAGATAAATAACCCTTGTCACATTGTGAGCTGCTCATCTTCTTGGGGCGTGTTTGTCTTCCCCAGAAAGGAGATAAATTCTTAATTATTTTAGGCTGGCATGTAGCTCTTCTGAAGAGGGTGGAACATATGGAGTGATAGCAAATGATGTGGGGGGAGAGAGAGAGAGAGGAGCATCACCTTGGACTTCTTAATCTGCCCAGCTCAGACAGAGTCTCTGCAGGATACCAGCAGCTACTTATGGAACCAATTTGTTGTTGGTGTCCTGTGTGCCCCTTTCACCATCTGAGTGTCTATTAGGGAATAAAAAAGACATTCCTTAGCACAGGGAAGGTTTAAAGGGCAGACCAAAGTGGCTGTGCCAGCTCCGTGTCGCCGGGAGAAAAGTGGAAGGAAGTGTAGAAAATGGGATGTCAAAAAGAACAGATGTTGCTAATGAAACATTCACTGTGACGGGTCTGTGTCCTGGCAGGGCTGCACGGGAGCTGAGTGAGCTCAAAAATGCCTCCCCTGCTCTGCACTTGTGCTCAGAAGTGTGTTATGAGGATGATGATACTTAACTGCCATCGACAAGCACTTTGGGCTGAAGTGTTGCAGTCACATTAAACATCAGAGGGATGAGGGCTGCGAGCAAACTGCTCTGCTGCCTCTGCCCACAGCTGCTCAGGCTGTGCTGACTGCTGACGGGCTGGAATCTGTCCTTGAGACCTCACAGTTTGCTTTAAACCTCTTGAGGAGTAGTTTGGGGTGGATGTGAGCTGCACTGAGGAGGCAGGGAGATCCCCCAGCCCCTGTGTTGGTTTGGGGTGACTGAGATGAGCAGCTCTGTCCCCTGGCACACAACAACCATTTAACTCACAGGGTCCTGGGCTGGCTGCTGAGATCAGACACTCCATCTGCCCATGGTGCCCCTTCCTGACCTCTCCAGGTTATTCTTCAGCAAGGATTTGATGGAAGGGGGTTGTTTCTTTGAAACCAATGTGCTCAAATATGAACAGATCCCCAAAGATCAGAGGCTGTTCCGAAATGGGGCTGTAATCACCTCATCAGCCTGACCCACCGCTGGCCCCTGAGTTTGGAACAGATGAGCCACAAAGGAAGGAGAAAAGGATTTAATTGCTATTTTGCAATTTTAATTAATAAATGTCGTTTCTGTTCATCTTCTATTTACTTTCCCGATGTAAGGCAGAGTTCTAACGCCAAGAATTAATTTCACTGCGAGCAGAAAAAAAGACACTTCATTAATAGTGAACTGTTACTGCTGGCATATGTGCTGGCTGGCTCATGCCTGCGCCTCTCAGCAGAAATCCTCACAGCTTCCCAGACAGGCTGCCATCTCCAAAGTAACTCACTCCCATGGATGCCTCACTTTCTCTAATTTTGATATAAATTCTCAAAGAAAAGTTAATTTTTGGAGCATCAAGGCTTGGAATTTTCCATAATTCAGGATGAGCTAGGTAAGGTACTACAGTTAAGCCCATGGCTTCTGTAATTTCCAGTCATTTTGCAGAGAAGAAGGGTGGAGGATCAAGGTACTTGAAGCATTAAGGACATTACATCCATAATTCAATATAATTGAAATAATGAAATTGGTATAAAATCATAGATTCTGAATCACAAGACTGAAAGGTGGTTTTGTTCTTATCTGAAATATTTGGAATAGTAATACTTGCAACTGTGAGCTAACTTTGTCTTGAAAACCTGAAATTCTTCTTGAAAATAGGGAAAATGGTAAGGAATATTTTAATGTTTCTTTTCCTAATGTAGAAGTGTGATCAAATGACAATCAAAATTATCTGATAGCTCATAATGGAACAAAATGATTTTTTGACTCAAATCTTTGTCTATTTTTTTGGTATTTTCTTCAAATGAAAAATCTCTGAAGAATTCTGACAGAGAATATCTCATAGTAAAATCATAGCAAACCTTGGAAGTGTCTCATACAAAAAAGTCCCTATACATTATATATTAATGTAAGTATTTAAGCATATAGTGCTTGAGCTGCATAAACAGAATCACTATAATCTCTCTGTAAATGCTCCAGATTCATTCATATCAATTTAGCAAAATCTGTCAATAATTGATCTAAGAATCATTGAAAACTGAGGGTGGTTTTTTTTTTTTTCCCCCAGGGATTTGCACAGAAGTAGATGTTTATGTGCTGCTTTTAATTAAAGTGGTGCAATGAAACAAGTGGGATGGTTGCATGGCTTGGAAAATACAGTATTTATACATTGAAAATCCAGTGTATATAAATTAACTGAAATAAAATAAAAGAGCCCTTTGCATCATGGAATCATGACTAATTTTCCTTGACATTTCTCCCATTGTACTGTCCTACTGTGTGTAAATGTTTTCCCCATTTTTTTTTCACTTGCTATGAATGGAAATGCAGCTTGGCTACCTGGTGCTTTCTCCCATGCTTTCTCCATGATTTAAGTCACCAAAAATCACACAGCCACCAGCCTGTCTTCCCGGTTGCTCATGTACCTGTTCCTTCTTACTTTTCTGATTATTAATAATCAAGCAGTTTCAGGTTTATTACAGGAATTCACATTTTTATTTAGTGATATTTCTTTACCATTTGCCCTTTAAATATCATTTACTTCTCCACAATGCTTTTCCTGCATAATGTCTGATTCCAGTATTTAAATTCTAATTCATTGACTATCTGGCTTTTTAGGAACCTAATGTCCTTGTGCTGGTTCTCTGGCATTTGGAAACCCTTCAGATTTATCTCTGAGCTGATTGTACCAGGCTAACCCCAGGCTCTCACTGCTGGTTTCCCTGATTCCTCACTCTGGCCAGCACAATCACACTTAGAGAACCCCCAGCAGTTCCTCACTCACCTGCAGTAATCCTGTCTGCACATCCAGCTGCCCTCAGGATTCACATCTGCTCCCCCACATCTGTATTGTCCTTCATGTAGGTGCAGAAAATATTGTACTTTTCCTCTATATTATTATTTCTTCCTTGTTTCTTGACATCTAATTGGTTTAATTTTACACTTCAAGGGTTTCTTTTCAACCCTTTTAGGATAGATTCATTTTTGGGTTTTTTGGTTTTTTTTTTGTTTTGGTTTTGTTTTTGTTTTTTTTTTTTTTTTTGTTCTGGTTGTTTTTTGGGAGGTTTTTGGGTTGTGTTTTTTTGTGGTTTTTTTTTTTTGTTGTTTGTTTTTTTTAATTTTTATTTTTATTAGAACAGGGTCTGTATATCTTCAGGCAGGGAGGATACAAATGAGAGTATTTTCTTGTGCTTATTTTCTCTCTCTTCTCCACAGGTCAACAGGGAACAGGCTCAGGCTGGGCCAGGGGAGGCTCAGGAGGGACATCAGCAGGAATTTCTCCATGAAAGGGTGCTCAGGCCGTGGAAGGTGTTGGAATCTCCATCCCTGGAGGTGGCACTCAGAGCTCTGGGCTGGGGACAAGGTGGGCATCTCTCCTGGGTTGGACTCGATGGTCTTGGAGGGATTTTCCAACCTCAGAGATTCTGTGATTCTGTGGCTTTCAGCAACGCCACCTCAACAGATAAAAAAACATCAAAAAGAGAAAGTACAGATGTTAAAAACAGGCAAAGTGCTCCAAGCACTGCCAAGTACAGCTTCAGTCAATTGAGGAAAAGGAGAACATGCACCTTTGGTAAACAAACTGGCCCAGCTCAGCTCAATATTTTGATTTAGCAGCACTGCACTTCCTGAAGTGCAGGGACCGAGGAGCATCACTGACTGCTCCTCAGACAGCTCCAGCATGGGGTGTTTTTCCTCTGGTCACACACACCCTGAGCACAGCAGGGCAGCAGGATGAACGAAAAGTCTCCTTAAGTGTCCTAAGTAGCACCATTGTTGTCTAATGCCAGCTAAACCTGCTCTGCTTTCACCTCAAAGCACATCTCAAAACAATGGGTGTGGCACAGCTGAGGAGCACAGCAGCCCGCATCAATTCTGGGGAGATGTGGATTTCAGCCGTGCTTATCGGAAAGAGGGATTCACAGCTGGGAGGAATCAGGTTCTCTAAACCCCAAGAATTCCTTGTTCCCTTCAGAAGCCGAGACACCGAGCTGCAAACAGGAGTCACCTCCCAGCACCCCAAACCCCCCAGGGCTGGGTGTGGGGGCAATAAAAGGCAAAGGTATTTCATTCCAACACTGACAGAACACACCAGCCTTTTATGCAGCATTTAATTTTAACATGGAACAGCACAAAGCAGATATTTTTTCACTCCTTTCTATTGTTCCACATTAATATTTCAAGAAAAATCTATTAGTTTCTCACACAAACATCAACAGAGCAATAAACAAGTATTTCATGTAGGCTGAGTAATTCCAGATCATTGAAAATGATTATACTTGACTTACTCCTCCATGTAAATCTTTCATAACAGGGTCAGATGTTCAAATAGAATAAATCCACACTGAACCCATGAAGGATTTATGTCCCTTGTGGTCTATAGACCATTTTTGCCCTCTATTTCCTTGTATGAAGTTTGCTCAGAACTTGGAAAACATGTACAGGCATTACTGTGCTTGGGAAAGATAAGAACAAATGATTCAAAGCAAGCAGATAACATGGCTTTTATTGTTGTTATTATTATTGTTACTATTATTGTTGGTTTTGTTCTTATTTTTATTATTATTTTTGTTATTATGGTTATTGTAGTTGTTATTATGGTTGTTGCTGTTATTGTTATTTTTATTATTATTATTATTACTACTTAATATTCTTAAGAGGTTCCTTATGAGGTCCAGTGACATCTCTGACTCAACAAGACATGGCAGTGCTGTCTTTGGGACTTCTTTAAGCTCGAGTGAGAAATTCTTGGCTGAATCTTGGTGCTAGGTGCCTTTGTAAGCCCCTACAACTGTTACTAGGGATTAGTGGGCAACACTCACTGCACTGCTGCATTTATAAGAAAAGCAGAAGTTTCTTTCTCTAATTGCCTTTGTTCCTTTGCCTGCTTTTTGCTGTGAAGATTTAATTGTCCCCTGAAGGCCAGAGCAGGCTGTTCCCCTCAGGGGCAGCACCAGCCCTGTCCCACAGAGCAATCCAGACCCAGATCCAGCTGTTCAGAGTTTTCCAGATGCTGCAGCAACAACCAGACCCTCCAAACCCCCATGTCCATGCCTGGGCGGTGGCTTTATCTCTGAATTATTGGATTTTTCAGCTCCATTCCCTATTTCAACAGCACAGTCACAGCAGACCCTTTGTAATCATCCTGTCACCCCTTTTCTCATCATTCTGGGCCACAGCAACTTAGTAACCTACCTAATATGAATATTTCAATGTTTGTGGCTCTGAATAATACACAGACTGGAAGAAAAAAAAAAAACAAAAAAACAAAAAAAACAACCAAACAAAACATTCCCTTCTTCCTCCCAGCTCCTTTTTATAGTTTTAGCTGCAAGAAGAATATGAATTAAATGTTAGGGGACTAAAAGCTGTGATTTTTTCCCCTCTAACTCACCAGTGTTGGCGATGTAATAAATACAATGAATTTATCGCATGTGAGGTATGGGTTTTGATTTTTATCTCCTCTCTGCATGAAACCAATCTTCTCTGAAAGGACATTTGAATTGAAGAAATAGAGGACAAATATAAATATGGATAGAGGTTAAAGCTCTCAGTGTAGGTGTGAAGTCATAAACCATCTGACCAAAAAAAGTCATTATGGTGTTTCTGCTGCCAGCTTGCTGAGCTGATACACCAGAATTTGCTGCAAGATAAAGGAAACAGTAGGTGAAACAGTGAAAAACTCAGAAAAAAATGACATTCACGTAGTGCTAATTTTATTGCATTCTTTTGTAGTTAAGTCACTCTTCAGTGCTTTCATTTTTCCCTCCCAGATTTAGGGATAAAAGGACTATTTTCAGACAAAGGAAATTGCTGTGAGAGTACATGTTGTGTTTCGGATTCCACAAGATGTGCACGTGTCCGTGTTTTCAAGGATCACGTTGGTTTAATGGTAACAAAGCCTCAGGGGCTCAGAGGATGCACATCCCATTTATTCTGAGGTTAAACATTTTCCTATCAGGCTGCAGATAATGGTTCATATACTGCTGTAAGTGCAATCTCATTATACATTTCTGTGATTTCAATTATTAACATGCTAATATTTCCTATTAATTTTTAAATATTCGGGGTTTGAATGTAAATCATTGTATGCTTCTGAATGGATTTTTTTTTAATATTAATTATTTAACCTTTGTTACTGTACCAGTATTTTATTATATGTAGCTCAATCTCCGTTGTTAAAAATAAAGAAAAAAAATAAAACAAAAGCCAAACCAAAATAAAGCAAACAAAAAAAAAAACCATCTCCAAACAAACCACAAAAAAAATGAAATAAATTAAAAAAAAAAAAAAAAAAAAAAAGAAAAAAACAAAAGAAAAAACAACCCAAAACCCCATAGATAAGGAAGCTTTGACCATCCCACTGGATATAATAGGGATCCATCTGTTCATGCACACAGAGTTTTGTACACACTTTGCTGATTTGTAAACAATAACAAAATTTCCAATCTATATTTATTACCATTGAACCAGGAACTGACAGCAAGATTGGATGATTTCTGTGCACCAGTGAATGAGCAAGAGACTGGTGTTTAAAAACTCTTAATCTCTCATTGACTAAAGGACAGAGAAAGAGACCAAAATATGCAGATCTAGGGAAAGATAATGACATGGGAGCCAGAGAAATAGAAATTGGAGGTATAGCAGCCCAGTTATACTCCAGAAACATGGAGTGAGTGGGAGAGGGAAAAAGTAGCTCATGGACACCTGGCTCTGCAAACCAAACTCTTCCACAGAACATTCAGGTTTTATTTTGATGTGGAACTGATTCTAAACAAATTTTTCAAATATTAATTTTAAAAAATCATACAATCTATCATAACCCACAGTATGGCCTCTTGAATTAATGGAAACAAAAGGTGCCTTTGCCCAAGATAAATAGATCATAGATCACATAATGATAATTCTATTCTATCCTACTCTGTTCTGTTCTATACCTTTCTATTAAGATAAATGTCTGGAGCAGATGGATGACAGAAAGAGATATTTGGCCAAAAGCAGACCTATAATGTGTTTCAGGATCAGACCAGAAATAGCCAGAACAAATTCCACATGGAATGTAAAAGGCCATGGCCACTCACAGATGTGTGGGATCAGCCCTGCCAGGCTCCTTGCCACAGACACAGCTGATCTCAGCTGGGATTTGGGTGATGCTGTAGCAGAGATCAATGACTTTTTTGTCCTCTTTGGGTCCTGGTGAGCCCTTTCTGCCATGCTCTGCCCCACTGTCCGTGCCATTCACCTCTCTGCAAACTCCCTTCTGCCTTCTCTGCTGTCCTATTTACACAGTTTCCTTTTGTCCTCCTTTTCTTTCTCCTGTGACTATTAACTGGGTAAGAAATAGCATTTATCCCGTCTTGCTCTGTGGATCTACTCCAGAAATCTCAGTGCAGCCAATGAAATTACTTACCTGCCTGAAATACAACATACACCCAGCAGCTTAATGAGCTTTTAGAGTCTGTCTCTTTGCCTTTCCTTTCATTATACTCTCCCCTCCTTTCACATGGCTTCAGGAGACATATTTGTGGCATTACAGATGTTTGATAGCGATTACAGGAGTAGTAAGAATAAGTAATAATAATGTGGGTTTCTAGGTTGTTCACTTTGTGCTCATTTGAATTGGCATTTCTGTTTAATAAATCTCTGTACATGAATCTGTGAAAAGCAGCAGTGAGTCCTTAAACAAGAAAGTTGCCTGCCACAAACCCCAGGCAATCAGTGCCATCACAGCATTTTAAGTGAATCCACTGCCAATACCCCAAAGTCTCCATCTTATTGTTGATGCAAGTGATGTTTGGATAAAACCCTGTATCGAGCCCCTTTAATTATCCCATAGACGAATTACAATTAATATGTAAATACAGACATAAAACTGGGCTTATCACATGGAGCAGTATCTGTACCGCAATCAGCTTCACAAATCCCTCCCTTTTGAAAGCCCCCCAAGCTACTTGCTTCACATTTTATCTTCTCTTTAACCTTGGCTACCAAAGAGCAAGCAGACTCCCTTGAGGATTCACAGCATTCCAGGGCCTGGCAAATTAGGATCTGTTTAGGTAAAAAGCAAGACATTTTGGGGGTCTGATTTTACAGACATCTCTTCCTTCCATTGAATTATATATATATATACATATATAAAATAGATATAAGTTTATGGGTTTGTGTATCAAGTTATCACAGCATTAATATAACATATAATATAATAATATATTATATATTTTTATATATAAAATATATATATATAATATATACACAATATATAGTTATCTATAATATACATATATATATATCATAATGTATTACATTTGTTATATTTATTATATCTTATTATATTAAATATTATAATATATGCTATGTATTATAATTAATAATATATAATAATAACAAAGATTCAGAGTAGAGGAATTTTTTAGTCACCTGAGGCAGAAACACTTTAGCAGAACCTGTTGACCATGCCAGGTGCAGTGATGGTTATTTTTGCTGGGGTCTCTTGCATAGCTCTGTAGCTGAGTGTCAGAGATGCTCATCAGGCAGATTTTTTTTTTTGCACAACAAATCAGCAATCCCAAAATAACCCCCTCCCCAAAAGCTGGAATTTTCCCTGATTTTAATATAAATCTTAAACCCAAATCTTCCCCCCACCCAGCTGTGAGCTGCAATATTTGTGAGCCATGGAGATGGTGGTGGGCATGGTTAGAACCAGTGCAGAGAGTAAATGCCATAATTAATAACAGTGACAGCACTTTCTGCCCCTCAAAGGCAGTCTGCACCCCAAACCATCCCCAGCACAGCTCTGAAAGCCAAACCAGCTTTCTCTGGTTGCTTTGTTACTGGGGATGCAGTGAAAGCAACAAAAAGAGTCAAAGTGAGAATTTTAACAGATTTTAAACAGTCTCTCTGAAAGTTTCCTGCATCTACAGAGGGAAATCTCCTAAAGAGTAAGCATGGGGGTAGCTGGGATCTGCAGAAATTCAAACATTACTTATTTATTTAGCTGTCACAGTTCCATACTCAGCTGTCTTGGTTTGTGCTTGGAGCTGGTCTAAACCAACCTGTCTCAGTCCCAGCATGATTTTGGGTTCGATTTTAGGTTATTTTCCCCCATTCACACTTCCTGGATTCACAGTCAGGCTTTGATAACAACATTCCCTCTTCAACTGAAGATGCATATCTTACAACACATTTAAGAATAACCAGGGCTTATCTCTCACATTTACATGTGTGAATGATGTTATCAGTAAGCACAAAAAAAAAAAAAAAAAAAAAAAAAAAAAGTTTAATAATTTGAAGTACAGTACCCAGAAAAGTTAAAAATATTCAGATTGTTTCATACATTTTTCAATGCACACATTTCCCTCTTTTCTTTAAACATTAGGTAACCTCTTAGACTATGATTTTTTTTTTTGTTTGTTTAAGAGGACAGTTTACTTGAGAATAATTATTAAAGAAAAAAAGGGAAATAATAGCTTTGAAAAATCCATGATTCTATCTATACATTCACACCATAATATATGTCTGCATTCTCTCAGGGCTTGATCCCAGACTGAGAGTTCAGTGAGTGTCCCTGAATAACCCAAACAGAACAGGCTTTCCAGGCAGACATCACGTTCCAGTGAGGCTGCTGAGCCACCACCACCAACTTTGCTGCTGTTCTCAGCTTTTGTGGGATTAACAAACCCTGGATGCTGTAGTACCTGGTCACCCCAACAGTCCCAACGTGCATTTGTTGGTTGCTCACAGTTTTCTGAGGATGACACTGCAGTCTGTATCTGTGATGCCCAGGCCCTTTCCCGGCTCTGAGGTGTGATTTCCACAGAACCTGACTGAATTCTGCAGGAATGGGGCAGGGGGAGGTGAAGCAGCAGCAGCCAGGGTGGATCCTTGGCAGGCTGAGGATGCTCCTGTGCTGTCTCACCCCTGGAAATGTTTCCTGTGAAATCACTGAGCTCCCTGGACCAGTGCACCCGAGGAGGGGCAGGCTGGCTGCAGCTTCCCCTTGGAAGGGTTCTGGCAGGTTCTTGCCAATTCTGGTACATCCAGCAGCACTGGTAGAGCTCAGTCTGTGCCAAACCTTGGAGCTCCTTGTTCCTGCAGGACAAACTGAGAGCAGTGCTGGGTGAAGGGGCATGATTGGACATCAGAGATAGAGTTTGGCCTTTTTGTTTTAACCTGGCAGAGTTATTCCTATAATGATTAAGTTAATTAAGCTTTTATGGCTTCAGTTCTGAAGTTATGAACTTGTTTCCAACCTGCAGCCCCATAGATCAGAGGGGTTGAAGTGTTCTAGTAACTCTGCAGAGACTATCAGTAATTTTCAAAATTTATTACATGTGGAAAGAATCTATTAAAACTACAGATAAAATCATTCACACCAATGCTTTTTTATACCATCACCTTACTGGTTTTCT
Source organism: Malurus cyaneus samueli (assembly GCA_009741485.1). Taxonomy (NCBI): domain Eukaryota; kingdom Metazoa; phylum Chordata; class Aves; order Passeriformes; family Maluridae; genus Malurus; species Malurus cyaneus. The sequence goes on from CM019224.1 coordinate 4,113,581, forward strand.
GCTGCAGTAGAAAAATGGATCATTTTTGTGACAAAAAGCAAAGCTGAATTTTTGTGCTAGCTGTAAAGATGTTGGCAGGTCTGATGTGTGCTGGATTTGAAATATTTATTGTGCTGCCAGAGCAATTCCAAACCCAAACAGTTTTACAGATAATTATGCCCACTAATTAGATGCAAAAGGCACCCATTTCTCCTTCAGTGATACCATGCACACATGGATCTTCTGCTCAGAATAAGCGTTTACACTCAAACATTAAGAAGAGTCAGTGCAACAAGATCCCCCCATCTCCTTTACAAACTGGGCGACTTCTTTTTCAGACCAAGCTGTTATAAATTAAAGCACTTCTCTGAATTCATTGTACTTTCTATAACATATGTGAGAATGCAGAAAGCAGTTTGGAAAGAGAGACAGAAACCTAGAGGGGCTGGCAGAGAGCCAAAGTGATAAAGAACAATGAGTGGGCTTGCTGGTCTGTTGGTCTTGGATTCTCACCAAGTATCTTTTTTTATGAGCTGCTGGGTTTTGGGTTTGGATTTTTTGTTTCCTGTTACTGTGATTTTTTTTCTTCTTTCTCTGTCTCCCCCACCCCCATCTCTTTTTCCCATCTTACAAGACAAGGACAAGGGAAAGACAGCGAGGGAGTGCAGTGATTTTGAAAGGAGGATAAATAGGAATGAAAACAGAGGTGTTTATTAGTACAGGAAATTGGTTTACAGCTTCATAAATTTAAAACAGCCATATCATACCGAACAGATTATGAAGTGTTAGACTGTGCTGCTCAAGAAACTGGACAACCTGCTTTGCAATGCAAAACACATAAACACGGTGTGGATTTAATAGAAAGTTGGGGACTGCTTAAATACAGAGAAAGTTGTGGAATAAGGAGACTAAAGAGCCTCTGGGGCTCCCAGCGTGGCCTGCAGCCCCTCAGAGCAGCAGCACCCCAGGCAGGTTCTCAGCCTTGTTTAAAGCCCATGTGCTGTACAAGGGGCAGCCAAAGCCCCTGATGTCACTGGAATGCTAATTTAATCTTTGAGAGGCGTGGCAAGCACTGACTAGAAAAGGTTATGCTTGTCTTCAGAAGAGAAGGGTCTAAGGAGCTGCTGGCCCCCACAACCTCTGTTCAGCCCCAAGAAAAGCCTCCTGGGAAGTGCTTCCGGGCACACTGAGGACAAGAAGGTGGTTAGGATCCATCAGCAGGGATTCACAGAGCCCAACTGTGCACCCCATGCAGGGACAGCACTGGCTGGTGCCTCAGGGCACAGCAGGGGGATCTCTGAGCCCAGCCTTAAACCAAAGGGCTCCTTCAGCATCTCTGTGTTAGTCAAAGAGACACACAGGGACTGGGTAGCACAGACACTGCTGGACTCGAGGGGACAGCTGTCCAAAGTCAAAGCTCAGCTGTGAGTGCTCTGTGCTGGAGATTGGCACTGGGGCTGAGCTCCTGCACCGGTTTTATCATCAGCCTGGGCAGTGGCATGGAATAGACCCCCTGGTGTATCGTGAAATCGCAGAATCCCAGTGAGGGCCAGGCTGGAGGGTCCCCAGGGCTCCTGTGGTGCCCCCTCCCTGCCCCAGCAGGGCCATCCCAGAGCACAGGGCACAGCAGTGTGTCCATGTGGCTCTGGAACAGCCCCAGGGAGGAGACTGCCCAGCCTCTCCGGACAATGTGGGCAGGGCTGGGCACTGCCCAGGGCACAAGTTGTGCCTCCTGTGCAGGGGGAGCTCCCTGGGCTCGGTCCCTGCCCCGACAGACTGATGGAAGTTGTTTGTTCATTTGTTCATCTCTTGCTCATCAAGAGATTGCTGAGGATGGATCTGCCTGCTCTCCTCAGCTCCTTAAAGGACAGCTGTAGAGAAGACGGATCCATATTCTCAAAATGCAAAAGAAGCAGCAAATCCCAGAGGCAGCGAGAGGAATCCCACAAAGGCAGAGTTTTCCCAGAGCAGGAGGTCACAGCAGGGAATGGGTTCTCACAGGAGCTGTGGGATCTCTCCCCTCGGTGATACTTGAGCCCAATAGAACAAAACCCTGATCTGACATTCCAGCTGACCCTGCTCTCATGCACCCTGTGGAGTTTCACTCCATTTGGCATTTTGAAGACATGACAAATTATTCTTTGAAAGGTTTGCCAGCTAAATCCTTCCCCTGTAGTTTTGCTGTGTGATACATCTAATTTCCATGCATCCATCTTTTGAATTTTATCATTTTCATCCTTCCAAAATATGGAAGCAATATTAAAATGTCTCTAAAACCTGATGGATTTAATAAAAGTTCTGCTGATTAATGCAGACAATTACTTCTCTATTAAAAAGTTCCAGAAATGAACTAAAACGATATTATTTCAATTCAGTTTTTTTAGTTCTTTCACTTAATACAATGGCTTCTTCTATGACAAGAGCTAAAACAATGAACAAGGCAGAGAAAGACATATAGCAGAGCACTTCATCAGGGAAATATATTTCGAGTTCTCTCATTGCTGAAGTTTTATATTCAGTTTATGCCCATGAGTACTTTTGCTTTTTGGAGGAGAGTCACATGTGACATCTAATGGTACTGAGAGAATATTCCTATGGTTTTGATTTTTATAAACAAGTCAGCTGACTAAACCTCCAAAGGAGAGCTACTTTGGGGTGTCTGCAGGTCAGATTGGAGAAACTGCTTAGAAATGATTTTCCAATGTGTTTTCTCCTCAAAATCGAGGTTTGCTAAGCTCAGGTAAATATCTAGTGCCCTAGCAGGTGTTTGAGTGATTCACCAACAGCAACATCCTGATCCTCCCTCTTCTGAAATAGGGAGCTGCTGCTGTCCCCACTGCACGAGTAGCAAACAAGGCAGAGGAAATACTAAAGTACCAAAATACTAAAAAAATTACTAAATTACCAAAATCACATGGCAAGAACAAAACCTGCTGAACAGCAGCCTCCTCAATTGCAGATGACTCTCTTGTGCTTTGGTGTCTTTTCATAGGTTTTTTGTCATACCATAGTCTCAGCCAGAAGGGTAATCCCTGTGTCTAGTGCATGAATAATGTACCTTTTAATAACATTAAAAAAAGTGTTAGTGCTGCTTTAATCTTATTTTCATGTCAGCTGCAACTGGTATTTGGTATGGGAAAATGCTCCCTCAAAACATGATCATGGAAGCTTCACTTTGCAGCACAGTTCAAAAAAAAAATAAAAAAATCCTAAAATAATTCAATTAGCTACTTATTATTTAATGGGCAGCTGTCAGTGCCCTGTGAGACTCAGAGCCCAGATTGGTCCCAACAGGAAGCACAAGAAGTTGGCACCTTCTGGGCAGGAAAACAGTGCCATTGTCCATGATGAAGAGTCTGCTGCTTCCCCAGTGCAGCCAGGTGTACAAATAGAGCATCCCTGGCTTTTAGGATGCAAATGTGGCTGTCTCAGTGTAGCCTGTTCAGTGCAAATGTCCTCAAACGCATCAAACCAAGCGCGGGGAACAAAAAATATGCACAATTTGTTACACAGAGCGTGGAAGGGGTGTTTGCTCAGGCAGACTCCGAGCACCATCTGGGAGACAAGTGTTTAGTTTTGCAACAGATTGCATAATTTCCATGTGGAATCTGGAGAAAAGCTCTAAATGCTTTAATAGATAGTTGATTTAACATGCGTTTAATCTTTGTTTTGTGTTGTCTTAAAGGCTATGCATATGTTTTGAGCGACAGAAGTAGTCATTAAGTGATTACAGCGCTCATCCCTTTGCACAGTTTGCTCCTTTTCCCCTCTCCTCGGTGCGTGTGTCCATGTGCACGCAATATTTCACCTCACACACTTCCCTTTCCCAGCACATGGTAATTAATCTTAGTAAAAGCCAAGCATCTACTGCATATGCATGCCACTTGATTGATTAGATTAAAAATTTAATGTTACAGTTCATACATTAGCAATATTTCAATATAACGTATACCGAGGGCCGCACTATCAATAATGGGAATGCTGGAGGAACAACACAAATTAACACCTGAAGCATAAAGAATGACCTTGAGAGAATGAAATGCTTTGTGTAAAACACATCGTTTCCAGTGTGTTTAAGCTGAGCACTGTGTTTATGTGCTAAAACAGCTGTGGGAAGCACTGCCCCTCAGGACAGGAACATTTCTGATAAACAATTCTCACCTGGAGCATCCCAGAAGGGGCACAATGTTGAGAAACTCTGCATTCATTTTTAGGCTCTTTTTTTTTTGATCCACCTAAATATATCAGCTGTTACACAACAGTAAAAATGTATACATTAAAGGGTTTTTTCTCAATTTTCTTTTTGCACAAGTTAATCAAAACATTGGAAGAGATAAACTGAGAAATCACTTTAGTAGGACTGGAAGCCTAAAGAAATATATTCAAATGAGTGCAAAAAAAAAAGGCATGCTGTCTTATATACCATTGTCACGACAAAATGGAATACCACCCTTCATTTGGATATCTGTTCTTCTGTATCCAAAAGCAAAATTACATCAAAATCCTTCCTTGCTGATTGACTTGTAACGCAATCCACTGCAGCATCTCTGAACCCTAAGCAATGATAATGCTTCCAAACCTGCTGCAAACTGGGTCAACTGTACAAAGAAATTGTAAAAAATGATGCAGTAATTCAATTTAGCACTGTGTGAAAACTGCACAATAGCAGGATTAAAGGACCTGAAAATGAAGACAAGTGGTTCATTATTAACTCCTTCAATGTTGTTCCCTCTGCTTTTCCTGGAATGTCATTTATTTCTGGCTTAGAATTGTAATTTCTTTGTGATGATACGCTGGATACATTCTATATTGCCTCTCCATATGAGCACATTGAAGTTTCCCCAAAGGCTTAATAAAGTTTATGAAATAAGACAGCATTCGCTATTCATTTTATCCACACAGGTAACAAAATAAATTAGAAAAAGAATGTATTATGCAATCATATCAAACCTGTGGCATGCATCAAATGTAGTCAACTATAAGAAAAATAAAAAAGAAAATAAAACCAGCTGTTTAAGTGGTCAAAACGAAAGTAAAAATATAATAATAATGAATAAAAGAGTAATGCTAAAGCTGGAAATGAGAAGTGTTTGTATGAAGAAGAGATACCTGTTTGTACTTCATGTAATGCAATAATTTAAACAACTGGCCTCTTATGCAACACGATAATTTTATAGACATCACTTCTTTATGTGCTTAAAATGGTGTTTTTTCTCTTTTTTAGGGCTGCTGTGTGCTGTGTGTGCATGTGACTGTGTTTTGGAGCAGCACAATTGAAGAGAAACCAGTCTGGAATGATTTAAACAGCTGGGTAAAGCCTAAAGATGGGGAAAAAATAAATTAAAAAAAAAAATCCTGCTTCAGGGGAGCAATTGTATTTTTGTGTATGAATCTACAAAAACCTCCTCTGAATTCTTTACTTTGAGAGCTTAGCTTCAATTAAATTCAGTCTGGGCATGTGAAAATAAGCTGATAGTAGACAGAATTGTAGTCTTACTTCTGCTACAGAAGCCTGTCTTTCTTCCAAACTGTTACATCTTTGACAACACTAATTTTTTTCACCTAATTTTATTCTTGATTGGCAAAGGTCCAGTGCAAAATTTTATTTTACAAATAATATTTATGCAAACCAGGGGATCTGCTGGATCTTCATCTCCTCCCCTGCCAGTGACAGCTGGGCCAGGGTGAAGGGCCCTGGTGTGGTTTTGGATAACTGCTCTGGGAACCAGCCTTGGGTCCCTCTTATTCAGTGAATTCATGGCATTTTCCACAACAGGTCATTGCTTGGCCATCACGATAAATAAATAAAAAAAATTGGCACAGGAGGGAAATCCTAACAATCCAACATAAAGCAGCAACTCGAGGGATGATCAGCCCTGATATTGCTGCTAACCAAGGAGCCCAAATTCAGGGGCTCATCTGCAATTTACGTGTGCTTGAATGGATTTTGAGCTCCTCCTCAGCTCCCCTTGTCAATTAGCAGCAGTAATTATCTGGATTACTGCTCCACTTTGTGCTCACAGTTACACGACCCCAGAGCCCAGGAGCTGGATAATACATCAGATATTCCTGTATCATTTGTTGTGCACATCTGGCGGCGCACAAATTGTGGCCTGAACTCGTTTCAACTTCTAATTCATAGAAAAATCTTTGGCCCATGAGCTCAAGTGCAACAGGAATTTGGGGCTGGAATTAAGTCAGAATGAGATGAAAGACAGTAGCCGAGCGTTTAGAAAAGTGTTCCTACAAAGAGAGTTCCCTGGTGCCACAACGGGTACCACGAGCAGAAAATATTTTCAATATTGTGACAGAACAGTTTGTTTTGAGAATAAAGAGAGAGAAAAGGGATACATTCGTTTAACCATGTCAATTATCACTAGGCAATTAATTCTTTCTCCATCTGTGGTCAAAAACAGAAGTTATTTTCCATCAGAAGTCGTCACACGTGATGACTGTAGATTTACTTTTTTTCTCTAGGAACAAGGAAGAATGAAGAAGTTGCTGGTTTCTTTCTTCAAGAAGTCTAAATACTTAATTAGATAACAGAAAATTGACTGAAGGAATAAAGTAAACTTTTAAATCAGAGTGGGAACAATTTTTTTCCAAGCAGAATAATAATAACAATGCAATAAGCAATAATGCATAATACAATAATAACAATAATAATACAAAAAAAAAAAATTTATTATTATTATTATTATATTATTATTATTACTACTATTATTATTATTTTATTATTATTATTAATTATTAATTTATTGTTTTTTTTTTTTTTTCTTGTTTTTTTGCAGTTTTCTCAGCTTGGATGATGACAATGATTCCATTTTTATGTTTGCCAATAGTCAATCCCATGTTCAAGCTAGGGGAATTTGCAGCCAGAGGTTCCATCCTCTGGCAGAGTGCTTTATTTACAGAGGACAAAAATCAATGTTCCCGTTGCTCTCAGATTTTTTTCAAAAATGTTGTCTTTTTTTTTTTTTCCTGGTGTCTGGCTTTTTTATTTTTTTCCTTGATGCACAACTGCACTTCTGGAACTGCCATAATTTCATAGTGACTTTATGATAACTTTCAAGGCATATCGAGTCTTGGCTTCACCCTTGCAGCGTTTAACTGAGTCCATACAAAATCAGCATGCAGTGTAATTGCATGAAACTTGGATTAGCTAAAGCTCGAGGCACAGCGTCTACCAGAGCATCAGATTCCTATCGTGGTCATGCAGCAGGGAAAACTTCCAGATTTGAGGTTCAGAGCATGAAAAGGATGTTTGTGAAAAGCTGGATCCTGCTGCACAGAGCAGTTCTGCAGCACGTGAGCACGGGGGTACACCGGGATTAATTTGGAAATGTAATCCATGGCCTGATCAGCAGAAGATTAAAATATTTGGAGTAAAAGCCAACTAGGGCACAGCAAAATGAGGGGTGGAAATTACAGCTATACACTGGCACTTTTCATAGTTTATTCATTTATTTATGTACTCATCTTGACCACGGTGCTTATGAAAGAAAAATGCAGTTTTCCTTCACGCATACCTTGCTGTGTAGAAATGTGCTGGCTTCTCAGTAGGAATAATTTCAGGGATAGGATCCAATATCTGCTGAAATCAAAAGAGAGGTTTGTATTGATCTCCAGCTTATTTGAACCAGGTCCAGAGCAGGGAAATAAGTGATACGTTCTGTGTTTGTGAGTGAAGGAACACGCGTCAATTAATGGTGCCACAGCTGGCTCCTGGCACTGTCTGTGCACAGCAATTGCCAGGTGCTTCTGGTGGGAATTAATGAAATAAAGGCCTTTGGGGTGGAAAAGTACAATCCTTAGGTGTTTTATACGAAAATCATTAGATGTTTATATGAAAATCATTAGATATTTTATATGAAAAGGCTGATTTTTCACATGGACTACAACAGCAGAGAATGAGGGGGTGAGGAAGGGTCATTTGTGTGGGTCCCACCATCACAGCCAACAGGACAGGCCATTATTTGGATGTGTCCCTTGGCAAAAACAGAGTTTGTGCAGAAAGGGAAAGGGGTTTTTTTTGTGCAAAAAGGAAAAGTTTGCTTCCTTGGGGTGAGTCTGGGGTGGAAATAACCATTGTGTGAGTGAGGGATGGCAGAACACCCCGAATGTGCAGAGAGTGGGTGAATAAATGTGGATTTCCACATGCCTTTGCAAAGGTAGATGAGCAATTAGAGGAGGCAGAGATTGAGGAGCCAGTAAAGCCTGAATAGAAAGCAGCCCTGCCCGTGACCAGGCAATCATTTAGGCCCACAACAAGTGTCACTGCAGTAATTAGAATATCCTGAGGAATGTGATTGGAATTTCTGCATGATGAGAGCATTGCCAACTGCTTTTGATGCTGGCTGATAGCACCAGGAACAGGCTGGCAACACCTGTTCCGAATTCTCTACCACCAAGAGGGGAAGATGCTTTTGAATGGGTTTCTCCTTTAGCATCTCTCCTTTCATTTCCAGCCTTCTAAATCCTTTGTAAACAAATAAACAGCAGTGATATTTTAAAGGGTTAGCTGTGCCAGGCATTGCTCAAGCTCAGTTAAGAAGAGGTGCCATAGATATATATATATGTATATGTATTTTACATTCTTCATCTCCATATTCCATTTTCTGTCAAGGTTTGGATTCCCTTTGCACATTTTAAAAGCAGTACTATTTTATTCTGATGTCTTTCACTGTCACTGGCAAAGGGTTTTGCTGTCCTCTCTCTGGAGTTTCAGCTTGCTTGAAACAACAAAAAAAAAACCAAAGATTATTTGCAGTAGATCAATATTCCCTTAAGATGTAAACTCAGCAGCTCTTAGATGTGAAGCAAGATGTGGCCTGGCCAGGACTGTGATGTTGGATCTCGAGGGCTGCAGGAGCTGTGATGAAGAATCAATAACCAGAACAATCTCTCTGTGCAGCCTCTCACCATCTGCTTTTGTCGTGCTGGAGCTCGAGGAAGTTTTCTGCAAATGAGATGCAAAATGGAAGAGTCCAGGAAATTCAGGTGGCGGTTTCAGTGCTGGACAGTGAGTTTGATCCCAGAGGTGGGGTTTTGTTGCCAGCAATGATGTTGTTCCTTCCTAAATTGCCTTTGGAGGAGACACTCACAGACTCACCCCTCTCAGCTGGGATGTGCTGATCCCTTTCGCTGTTTAAGCAGAGGCTGTGTCCCCCCAGTCAACTTTAAGAAAAATAAAAAGAAAATAAAACCAGCTGTTTAAGTGGTCAAAACAAAAGTAAAATTATAATAATAATGAATAAAAGAGTAATGCTAAAGCTGGAAATGAAAAGTGTTTGTATGAAGAAGAGATACCTGTTTGTACCTCATCTAATGCAGGTGTTTGAGTTAAGGATGGATCAAAGTGAGCAATTTTTACACAACATTTTGGGTGAAACGAGCAGTTTCAAGCCCTGCAAATGCATGCACAGTATTTTACTCTCCTAAATACTGCTCCTGGATGTGAACAATCTGAGTTATCGTGTGTCCATTTGATATCCTCATAAGAAAATGACTCAGGATGATGCTGCTGTCCCTCAGGGCAGAGGGACTCCAGCTGTTTGAACAGATATGTGTTTATAGATGGGGCTGTTTTTTGTACCATCTCAAATGGAATATTCTCAGCCCTTTGGCCAGGGCAAGATGGACCTGTCTGCAGCCAAATGCTGGGTGTGAGTATTCATAAGGAGAGCAGGAACCCCGTTGTGTTTATTAATGATCTGAGCTGCGCACAAAGTCTGCAAATGGCTCAATGTTCATAAAACAGAAGAAAAGTTCAGCTGCTGCACGCTGGGATGTTCCAGTTCTCCTCCAGCAGGGACCTTTTGCCTTTGTGTCTTGAGTGACCTTCTCATTTCTGGAATCCCTCTCTGTTCTCTCCAAGCTATCGCTCTTCCGTGTTAATTAAAAGCCAGGCAATTAAGTATACAAAAGTGCACTCAAGCTGCTGTGCACACCCAGCTGAAAATAGGGTCAAATGGCCAGAAACAAGTTAGTGGGCACGTGAGCTTTGTCACTGGAGGAGAATGACTGGATGTGAAACTCATTAGTGGGAAGCAAAGTGACATTTAAATTATGCTGCTGTTCCTCCTACAGGCTTCTGACAGGGTATTTTCAGAAAGAAAATGAAATGCACTTAAATGCAAAGCTTGAAAATAATATCTTAATGTGTTTGGTTCTTAAATGAGAAGTGAGCCTGTGTATCTCCACAATTCCACCATGACTGTGACAGGGAAAGCCAACTCTCCAACTCCTCAGATCTTCAGTGCACTGAGTGGCATCCTCAAATGTTGGCCCTGTGCCATTCCTGTTGAACCACACAAAAGAATTTGTCATGTGGAGAATGGAACAGCTGGCAAAAAAAAAAGAAATAAAATACCCAAAACTTAAAAAAAAAAAAAAAACAAAAAATCAGAACCAAAAACCAAAAACATGAGCAGCTAACTTAGTCACGGGTAAGGCAGCAATGAATCAGTCAAGATCAGAACTATCAGGGGAGGAAAAAATCCAGGAATAAAGGGGATTCAAGTGTAATGCCAGGCTCTCTGGAGGAACTGATCCACAGATGGATAGAGAAGTAATGGCTTCAGACAGGTAAAGGCTAATTTTTGATGTTGGAAAGAAAGCTTTATCCCTTTTGTCTCAGCCCCCAGTTTTAAAAGTGTATTTATCCATGGGGTTAACTTCATCTGCTCCACTAACTGCACTCCAGTGAGAGATAAGGAGATAATTAAAATTACCACCATGCTTAATCAACTTGCCAGCATAGGGATACTCTCTTGAATTGGGGCACAATTAAATTAAGCTTAGCTTCTTCCAAATATATGCAAGAAGTAGACATCTGGCAAAGTCTAGCTGAAAATGCACAGAGCTGCATTACGACACTCTCCAAGGACAAAGGAAATGGAAAGTGAAAGGATTTGAGAGAGCGAGAGTTCTGCCAGCTCCTTTCATCTTCGTCTTGCAAGGCAGACCATCAATCCCACAAAAATAGTTATGATTTCACTAATTTATTGCTAAATCAGTAGCCTGGTGATTTGACTTGTTTGCCCACATATGCATAAATACATATGAAAATGCATGCATCTATGCTAATGCAGGTTATTTCGCAGTATTTCCATAAGCATCTCCAACTGTTGTGTTCCACAACAATTTATAGCTGCAATTAAAAGGTCTGAAAATTATATTACAGCAAGCAGACTAATTGAGCTAATCAGAGGCAAGATCAAGGCCCTCCTGGCCTTGAAATCTATAGCTCCATGAAAGGGAGTCTGTGAATATTTGCTGAATCTCAGGATGTTAATAATCAGCACTTACAGTTCTGTCCATCTACAAGGGCATCAAGAAATTAATTTTCACAATATGCCCAGAAGGTAAATAGCAGAATGTCTGCTCATTTTGCTGAATCAAAAAGTTGAGAAGACCTAAATTGGCTAAAGGCCCAGCTGGAGCTGGGCACAGCCAGAGTTTATGTTGCAAATTCCTGAGTCCCCATCTGTGAAAAGCCCACTGAAAACAAAAAAGACAATTCAGGTTGGGCTGATAAAACTCCCGTGACTGCCAGTGGTGCTGTCACTCTGAAAAGCCAGGAAAAAGCCCAAACAAGAACCTATTGAACACTTCCTATTTTAAATGTTGTTTATCTTTACCTTGAACAGTCATCAGCCCATTCCTTTCATTCAGCTATGTAAAGAAAGGGAATAATTCTCTTTTTCTGCTGCCCAAACTGTAGGAACAGCAAGTTCATTCACTGTTTTCTGCCCTTCTGTGCTTCTCTATGCAATTTGCTGCTTCATACACATGAGGAAGGTTGTAGAAATAGTGTTGGAAGCTGAAGAAATGACAAATTTGTTAGTTTATTCCTTGGTGAGATATCAATTGAATGCTTTGGAATTGCACTTTTTCCTGAATTCCCAAGTTTTCCAAAATGGCTTGCTCTAGCCTGAGCAGGAAAGCATAATTAGAGAGCTCTGCTTTGAGGAAACCATGCTCCTTTTCCAGCAGGTCCTTCCTCCTGCTTGGATCTCTCTGTTTGCCTTGTCACCATTTGTATGGAATGTCACTGGAAAGTGGAACACTGAAACCATCCTTGTTTCTCTGAAGGGCAACAGCAATTCAACCCCTGAAACTCCAGCTCGGGCAGAATTTGCCAGTTCTTACCCCAAATCACACCAGGCTTCATTTGGAGGAGGTTGTAGATTTGAAGCCCTAAAGGTCAGTATCAGAAAGGTAGCTCCTGTGGCGAAAAAAAAAAAAAAAAAAAAAAAGCAAAAATAAAATTGTTGCCTGAAATTCTATTCTTTGAGATGTGAGCACATTTTGCTGAAAAGTTTAAGAAGTGATTAGCATGTTATCAAAACTGCCCTTGCAGGACTGCTTCCCCACAGAAAAAAAAAAGGGAATGCTTTCATTAATACTAATGCCAGACAGCCATTCTGACATGCTGATTTTTATTTTCTTCCATCAAAGAACTGGGCTTGTGAGAGAAAGAACATTCTAATATCCCCACCATCTTTTCCTCTTTCCTTTCAAACTGAACAGAGCACATCTCATTTTTTCTGTTGTGTTGAGCCACTCTTTTACAAGAGTGGGCTGTGAAACCAGAACTCCCACTGACATGGGATCAGAGGCAGGCTTAAGATTTTAGAGGTGGTTCTGAAGTCCTAAGAAGCCCTTCAAAAGCTGTGTGCTTTTAGCTGGGCTGAATCACTACTGTCTTCAGATCTAATCTTTCCAGCAATTGATTTTCCCTTGATCCTCTGTGACCAAACTTCTCCCACGGGAGGAATTACGCTTCCGGCTTTCCTAAAATTCTGTAATTCTTATTCCCAGGGTGGCACAAAAATGGGTCATGCTTTCAATCCTGTTTACACTAGATTTGCAAACTTGTTCATTGCTTTTCTCATGCAGATGGTTGCATGGAAGAAAACATATTTGTTAGATGTAAATTTGAGCTGCTTGGGGTCCCTATCTCTGTGTAATATCGAGCCTAATGTCAGCAAAGGACAACATTTATGTTTTCATTTAAATATAAAGTAAGCAGATGGGACTTCTCTCATCCATAGAGTAGTAAATTAAAACCAAAAGTAACAATTTTTTTAATGTTGTGCTCTGCTGGGATGAGAGCTCGGCATTATGACATCTGCTCTGGTTTGAGGATTCCGGGAGCTGCTGCGCAGCATTTTCTGTAGCACTGAGATGGATTCTGCTAATGTGGCTTTTGCATAATCCTGTGAACAAGCACACAGACGGTCTGTGCTGCTCTCCCTCCCCTCAGAACAGAGCCCAGGACAGACTTGATACTTTCCCAGCATATGTCAGTAATGATCACCATGGCTGAGGCACCACCACACGAAATCCAACTGAGATTCTCTGAGCAGGGAGCGATGGGAAAGAGAAGAAAAGAGGTACCCGTGTGCCAAGCTGGAGCTTGCTATCCCAAGCAAACTGCTTTTCCTCTCTGATATTTACAATTCAGATTTGCTGTGAATCTTCCAACCTGAAGAACAGTGTTTGCCGTATTGTCCATTTGATTGAAGAAGGTCTTTGTTCTTGTCTTCCCTCAATGTTGCAGCCATTGGATCAATATTGTATGCATGTCTTCCTTGTTCTTCTTAGGAGTGGCTGGTTGGAAAGTGTTGCTGTCTCTCAGGTGTAGGCCTGTTCAATGGCGAGATTTGTCGTCGGTAAAGGGTGATCTGTCGATTTTTCAAATCGTTATCCAAGCGCTGGTGAATGTTAAATGAAATAGTGGCTAGCATATGTGGTACAGACGCATGGATGGGGCGGGGTGGATAGGGTGTTTTGCTCTTAGGCTTGCAGAGTTCGCCTGGCCGAGGTTACTCATACGGTGGTGGAGACAATTGTTTAGTTTGTGTGCAGTGACAGGATTGCAGTTAGTATGATTTTTTCAGCATTGGGATGATCTGGAGAAAAAGTCTCGTAGAATGCGTTAATAGATAGGTGGATGGTATTACGGGGATGGGCGTGGTTAATCGTTTGTTTGTGTTGTCCAAAAGCTATGCATATTTTTGAGCGACAGATGTATTGGGTCATATAAAGTGATTTAACAGCGTTGTGGAGTAGGCTTGGTTGATTAGCTCAGGTTGGGGCGGCGGGGGATGAGGCTATGACACGAGTCTCAGTTATGCTATTACCCTCGCTGTATTGTGATTGGTTTGAGTTGGTCCCTTTGGCACAGGTTGTCGGCCCTCCTTTTTTCCCCGCTCTCGGTCAGACTTCACACGTGGTGCACGCAAATGTAGCAGGGTATCTATATTTTCTCTTAGAGAGACGTGTCATGCGGAGTGAACGAGTGTAAGTAGAACTACGGCTCATGAGCTAATAACCAAAGCGACGAATGTGCATACCGAATATAATTCCGACACGTGTCGTACCACTTATAATCGGGATTAACGCACTGTATGATAGAATGATCGGCTGCTTAATGGATTTACATTTATCATTACCCAGTGTAGCATATTGTCCAAATATTAGACAGTGATATCTGAGGGGCCGGGGCGGACTAGTTCAATAACGGGAAATGCTGGATGGTAACTAAACAAAGTTAACACCTGAAATCATCATGTATATATATATCACCTGGGAGAATGAAATGCGGTTGAAAAAACACATCTGTTTTCCAGGTGTGTTTTAAGGGTTCTGGCTAGTCAGCTGGGTGTTTATGTCTAAAACAGCGTGTGGTGAAGCACTGCCCCCTCAAGAGCGATGGCGAACATTTCTGTAAACCAATGCTCACCTCTGGAGCAAAGTCCCAGAAAGGGCATTCAATTTGGAACCTGCATTCGATTTAGGCTCTTTATTTTATGCCACCTGAAATAGATGCAGCTGGTACGAGATCAACAGTAAAAATGTATAATTAAAGGTTTTTCACTCAGCGTTCTTTTTGCAACAAGTTAATCTAAAACATGTGGTCGTAGAGATTAAAGCTGGAAGAAATCATCTTTAGTATGGACTGGATAGCACAAAGTAAAGAGCGGATATAAATCAAAATGAGTACTATAATAAAGAAGGGCATGCTGTGCTAATAGGTAGTCCATGGTGTCACGGGACAAAGTAGGAATAGACCACCCTTCATTTGTATATCTGTTCTTCTGTACCAAAAGCAAAATTTACAAGTTATAATATCGCGTTTCCTTGCTGTTATTGACTTTGTAACGGCAGTCTCATCTGTCAGGCAGTCTCTTCTGATACCCTAAGCAAGATGGAATGGCATGTTTCCAAACCTGGCGTGTCAATGGCTGAACGCGCGCGGAATCTCACACGTAGCAGATGCACGAAGAGAATATGGCAAGAAGGATATTTAGCGTGGGCTTATGCGCTATGGGGTCGGAAGCTGGTTGAGAGCACACGTATTGAGATACGCAGACCGTAAGGAGGTGTGAATTCGAGAAAGTTATGATAATCATGCTATAAGTAGCGTGATATGAAAGGCTGCTGCTACGGACTCGGCGGAGAGTAGTGGGCAGAGTTCGGTTCCCTCGGTCTGAATTCATTGTTATACTGACTATGCGATAGATGTCTATTATTATGGTAAGGGAGATGGGTTAAATGTTGTGAGTGAATAACGCTTGGATTTCAATCACTATTGCCTTCTCCATATAGCACATTGAATGTTCGCTCGTCAAGAGGCTTAGATAAATTTATGAAATAAGACAAGGCATCCGCTTATTTCTTTTAGTCCACAGAGGGGTAACATAAATAAATTAAGAAAATAGAATGTATTGAGTGGCATATCTTTATGTATAAGAACTTCTGTTGCAGGTGTCAGTCAAAAATGTAGTCATACTTTAAGGAAAATAATGAAGAAAATTAAAACCTAAGCTGTTTAAGTGTGGTGTTAAAACGTAAGGCTAAAGGAATATATATAATAGATTGAATTAAGTAGTAATTTTTGTCTTTAATATGTCTTTTGGATAAAGTTGGAGAAGGTGTTTGTGATGAAGAAAGATATCCTGTTTTGGTATCTTCATTGGTATATATGCATATAATTAAACTGAACTGCGCTCTTTATGCAGTTATCACGGTTTATGTAGTTTATATGTCATAGTACAGTCACTGTCTGGTGTATGTGCTTAAATTATGGGTGTTTTCTCTTTGTTGTTAGGGGGGGTTCTGTTTCTTGGGTGGGTGTGCTGTTGTGCTGTCAGGGGGTGACTGTTTGGGTGTTGTGAGCACTGAAGCGACCAATTTGATATGAGTAAAACCGAGTCTGTTGAATGAACTTTAAATCGAGCTGGGTAGATACTAAAGAGGTTATGGGAAAAAAATAAATTAAAAAAAAATCCTGTCTCAAGGGAGCATATTGTACTTTGTGTATGAATCTACAAACCTCCTCTGAATTTCTTTACTTGAGAGTTAGCTTCAATTAAATTCAGTCTGGGCATGTGAGAAATAGCTGATAGTATAGACAGAATTGTAGTCTTACTTCTGCTACAGAAGCCTGTCTTTCTTCCAAACTGTTTACATACTTTGACAACACTAATTTTTTTTTCAACCGTAATTGTTATTCTGATTGGCAAAGGTCCAGTGCAAAATTTATTTAAATAATATTTATGCAACCAGGGATCTGCTGGATCTTCATCTCCTCCCGCTGCAGTGGCAGCTGGGCCAGGTGAAGGCCCTGGTGTGGTTTTGGATAACTGCTCTGGGAACCAGCCTTGGGTCCCTCTTATTCAGTGAATCATGGCATTTCCACAACAGGTCATTGCTTGGCCATCACGATAAATAAAATTAAAGAAAAATTGGCACAGGAGGGAAATCCTAACAATCCAACATAAAGCAGCAAACTCGAGGGATGATCAGCCCTGATATTGCTGCAACCAATGGAGCCCAATTCAGGGGCTCATCTTGCAACTTACGTGTGCTGAATGATTAGAGCTCCTCCTCAGTATCCCTCGTCAATTAGCAGCAGTATTATTCTGGATTACTGCTCCACCTTTGTGTCACAGTTACACGACCCCAGAGCCCAGGAGCTGGATAATACATCAGATATTCCTGTATCATTTTGTTTGTGCACATCTGGCGGCGCACAAATTGTGGCCTGAACTCGTTTCAAACTTCTAATTCACTAGAAAATCTTGGCCCATAGCTCAGTCAACAGGATTTTGGTGCTGGAATTAAGTCAGAATGAGATGAAAGACAGTAGCCGAGCGTTTAGAAAAGTGTTCCTACAAAGAGAGTCCCTTGGTGCCGACAACGGTGACCCACGAGCAGAAAATATTTTCAATATTGGTGACAGAACAGTTTGTTTTGAGAAATAAAAGAGAGAGAAGGGATACATCGTTTAACCATGTCAATTATCACTAGGCAATTAATTTCTTTCTCCATCTATGGTCAAAAACAGAAGTTATTTCCATCAGAAGTCGTCACACGTGATGACTGTAGATTTACTTTTTTTTCTCTAGGAACAAGGAAGAATGAAGAAGTTGCTGGTTTCTTTCTTCAAAGAAGTCTAATATACTTAATTAGATAACAGAAAATTGACTGAAGGAATAAAGTAAATTTTAAATCAGAGTGGGAACAATTTTTTTCCAAGCAGAATAATAATAACAATAGCAAATTAGCAATAATAGCAATAATAACAATAATAAACAAAAGTAGATCTAATAATAAAATGGGTTTGTTGTTGATTTATATATTATTTATTATTTTATTTTTATTATTATTATATATTATTTATTATTATATATGAAAGTAGATTAATAATCCTTTATGCTGCTCATTTCTTGTTTTTTTTGCAGTTTTCTCAGCGTGATGATGACAATGATTCCATTTTATGTTTGCCAATAGTCAATCCCATGTTCAAGCTAGGGGAATTTGCAGCCAGAGGTTCCATCCTCTGGCAGAGTCTTATTTACAGAGGACAAAAATCAATGTTCCCGTTGCTCTCAGATTTTCTAAAGATTGGTTTTTTTTTTTTTTTTTGTTTTTCCTTGATGCACAATCGCACTTTCTGGAACTGCTATATATTCATAGTGACTTTATGATAACTTTCAGGGCATATCGAGTCTTGGCTTCACCCTTGCAGCGTTAACTGAGTCCATACAAAATCAGCATGCATGTAATTGCATGAAACTTGGATTAGCTAAAGCCGAGCACAGGCGTCTACCAGAGCATCAGATTCCTATCGTGGCCATGCAGCAGGGAAAACTTCCAGATTTGAGGTTCAGAGCATGAAAAGGATGTTGTGAAAAGCTGGATCCTGCTGCACAGAGCAGTTCTGCAGCACGTGAGCACAGGGACACGGGCGGGGATTAATTTGGAAATGTATATCCATGGCCTGATCAGCAGAAAGAATAAAAATATTTGGAGTAAAAGCCAACAGGGCACAGCAAAATGAGGGGTGGAAATAACAGCTATACACTGGCACTTTTTCAGTTTATTCATTTATTATGTGACTCATCTTGACCACGGTGCTTATGAAAGAAAAATGCAGTTTTCCTCACGCATACCTTGCTGTGTAGAATGTGTCTGCTTCTCAGTAGGAATAATTTCAGGATAGGAATCCAATATCTGCTGAAGATCAAAAGAGAGGTTTGTATTGATCTCACATAGCTTATTTGAACCAGGTCCAGAGCAGGGAAATAGTGAATCGTTCTGTGTTTTGAGTGAAGGAACACGCGTCAATTAATGTGGCCACAGCTGGCTCTGCCTGTCTGTGCAAGCAATTGCCAGGTGCTTCTGGTGGGAATTAAGTAAATAAAGGCCTGGGTGGTGGAAAAGTACAATCCTTAGGTGTTTTATACGAAAATCATTAGATGTTTTATATGAAAATCATTAGATATTTTATATGAAAAGGCTGATTTTTCACATGGATCACAACAGCAGAGAATGAGGGGTGATGAAGGGGGTCATTTGGTGTGGGTCCCACTCGTCACAGCCAGCAGAACAGCCATTATTTGGATGTGTCCCTTGGCAAAAATCAGAGTTTGTGCAGAAAGGGAAAGGGTTTTTTGTGCAGAAAGGAAAAGTTTGCTTCCGTTGGGTAGGCTGGGGTGGAAATAACCACTGGTGTGTGGTGAGAGATGTCAGACACAGCCCGAATGTCAGAGACGTGGGTGAATAAATGTGGATTTCCACATGCTTTGAAGGCGTGATTTGAGGAGCAGAGGTAGTTGAAGCCAATTAAAGGGCAGAATTAGATAAAGCGATAGAGGGCCCTGCCCGTGACCAGGCATGCATTTAGGCCCACAACAAGTGTCACTGCAGTAATTAGATATATCCATGAGGAATGTGATGGAATTTCGCATTGATGAGAGACATTGCCAACTGCTTTTGATGCTGGCTGATAGCACCAGGAACAGGCTGGCAACACTGTTCCGATTCTCTACCAGCAAGAGGGGAAGATGCTTTTGAGTGGGTTTCTTCCTTTAGCATCTCTCCTTTTCTATTTCCAGGCCTTCTAAACTCCTTTGTGCTAACAATACAGCAGTGAATTTAAATGGTTAGCTGTTCCAGCATTTGCTCAAAGCTCAGTTTTAAAGTAAGAGGTGCCATGCATAATTGATATGATGTATTTAGTATATTATGTAATGTATTTACATTCTTCATCTCTCCATTCCATTTTCTGTCAAGGTTTGGATTCCCTTTGCACATTTTAATAAAGCAGTACTATTCTTAATTTATCTTTCACTGCACTGCAAGGTTTTGCTGTCCTCTCTCTGGAGTTTCAGAGCTTGCTTGAAACAACAAAAAAAAACCAAAGATTATTGCAGTAGAGTCAATATTCCCTTAAGATGTAAACTCAGCAGTGTCTTAGATGTGAAGCAAGATGTGGCCTGGCCAGGATGTGAGTGTTGGATCTCGGGGCTGCAGGAGCTTGATGAAGAATCTAATAACCAGAACAATCTCTGTGCAGCCTCTCACCATCTGCTTTTGTTGCTGGAGCTCAGGAAGTTTTCTGCAAATGAGATGCAAAATGGAAGAGTTCAGGTGAAATTCAGGTGCGGTCAAGTGCTGGACAGTGAGTTTGATCCCAGGGTGGGGTTTTTTTGTTGTGCCAGCAATGATTTGTTCCTTTCCTAAATTGCCTTGGAGAGACACTCACAGACTCACCCCCCAGCTGGATGTGCTGTCCCTTTCGCTGTTAAGCAGAGGCTGTGTCCCCCAGTCAACTTTAAGAAAAATAAAAAGAAAATAAAACCAGTGTTTAAGTGGTCAAAACAAAAGTAAAATTATAATAATAATGAATAAAAGATAATGGCTAAAGCTGGAAATGAAAAGTGTTTGTATGAAGAAGAGATACGTGTTTGTACCTATCTAATGCAGGTGTTTTGAGTTAAGGATGGATCAAAGTGAGGCAATTTTACACAGCATTTTGGGTGAAACGAGCAGTTTCAGCCCTGCAATGTGCATGCACAGTATTTTACTCTCCTAAATGTGACTGCTGATCGCTCGGATGACAATCTGAGTTTCGTGTCCATTTGATATCCTCATAAAAAAGACTCAGGTGATGATGTCGTCTCGTTCAGGCAGAGGACTTGCCAGCTGTTGAACAGATATGTTTGTTATAGAGTGGGGCGTTTTTTGTACCATCTCAAATGGAATATTCTCAGCCCTTTGGCCAGGGCAAAGTGGACCTTCTCAGTTCCCAATGCTGGGTGAGTATTCATAAGAGATACGCAGGAACCCCGTTGTGTTTATTAATGATCTTGAGCTGCGCACAAAGCTGCAAAGGTGCGCTCAATGTTCATAAACAGAAGAAAGTCTAGCTCTGCACGCTGGGATGTTCCAGTTTCTCCTCCAGCAGGGACTTTTTGCCTTTGTGTCTTGAGTGACCTTCTCATTTCTGGAATCCCTCTCTGTTCTCTCCAAGCTATCGCTCTTCCGTGTTAATTAAAAGCCAGGCAATTAAGTTACAAAAGTGCACTCAAGCTGCTGTGCACACCCAGCTGAAAATAGGGTCAAATGGCCAGAAACAAGTTAGTGGGCACGTGAGCTTTGTCACTAGGAGGAAATGTGTGATTGTGAAACTCATTAGTGGAAGCAAAGTGACATTAAATTATGCTGCTGTTCCTCCTACAGGCTTCTGACAGGGATTTTCAGAAAGAAAATGAAATGCACTTAAATGCAAACTTGAAAATAATATCTTAATGTGTTTGGTTCTTAAATGAGAAGTGAGCCTCGTGTATCTCCACAATTCCACCATGACTGTGACATAGGGAAAGCCAACTCTCCAACTCCTCAGATCTTCAGTGCACTGAGTGGCATCCTCAAATGTTGGCCCGTGTGCCATTCCTGTTGAACCACACAAAAGAATTTGTCATGTGGGAATGGAACAGCTGGCAAAAAAAAGCAAAAAAATGACCCAAAAACTAAAAAAAAAAAAAAAAAAAGCAACAAAAAAAAACCAATGAGCAGCTAATTTAAGTGTCAGGGTAAGGCAGCAATGAATCAGTCAAGATCAGAACTATCAGGGGAGGAAAAAAATCCAGGAATAAAGGGGATTCAAGTGTAATGCCAGGCTCTCTGGAGGAACTGATCCACAGATGGATAGAGAAGTAATGGCTTCAGACAGGTAAAGCTAATTTTTGATGTTGGAAAAAAAGCTTTATCCCTTTTGTCTCGCCCCAGTTTTAAAAGTGTATTTATCCAGGGTTAACTTCATCTGCCCACTAACTGCATCCATTGAGAGATAAGGAGATATATTTAAAATTACACCATGCTTAATCAACTTGCCAGCATAGGGATACTCTCTTGAATTGGGGCACAATATAATTAAGCTTAGCTTCTTCCAAATATATGCAAGAAGTAGACATCGGCAAAGCTAGCTGAAAATGACAGAGCTGCATTACGACACTCTCCAAGGACAAAGGAAATGGAAAGTGAAAGGATTTGAGAGACGGAGAGTTCTGCCAGCTCCTTTCATTTTGCTCTTGCAAGGCAGACCATCAATCCCACAAAAATAGTTATGATTTCACTAATTTATTGCTAAATCAGTAGCCTGGTGATTTGACTTGTTTGCCCACATATGCATAAATACATATGAAAATGCATGCATCTATGCTAATGCAGGTTATTTCGCAGTATTTCCATAAGCATCTCCAACTGTTGTGTTCCACAACAATTTATAGCTGCAATTAAAAGGTCTGAAAATGATATTACAGCAAGCAGACTAATTGAGCTAATCAGAGGCAAGATCAAGGCCCTCCTGGCCTTGGAAATCTATAGCTCCATGAAAGGGAGTCTGTGAATATTTGCTGAACCAGGATGTTAATAACAGCACTTACAGTTCTGTCCATCTACAAGGGCATCAGAGAATTAATTTCACAATATGCCCAGAAGTGAATAGCAGAATGTCTGCTCATTTTGCTGAATCAAAAAGTTGAGAAGACCTAAATTGGCTAAAGCCCAGCTGGAGCTGGGCACAGCAGAGTTTATGTTGCAATCTGAGTCCCATCTGTGGAAAACCCACTGAAAACAAAAAAGACAATCAGTGTTGGGCTGATAAACTCTTGACTGCCAGTGGTGCTGTCACTCTGAAAACCAGGAAAAAGCCCAAACAAGAACCTATTGAACATCCTATTTTAAATTTGTTTATCTTTACCTTGAACAGCATCAGCCCATTCCTTTCATTCAGCTATTGTAAAGGAAGGTAATTCTCTTTTTCTGCTGCCCAACTGTAGGAACAGCAAGTTCACTGTTTTCTGCCCTTCTGGCTTCTCTATGCATTTGCTGCTTCATACACTGTGAGGAAGGTTGCAGAAATAGCTGTGTAAGGTTGAAGAATGACTTTTTGTTATTTTTTTGCGTGAGATATCAATTGAATGCCTTGGAATTGCACTTTTCCTGAATTCCCAGTTTATTGGTTTTCTCAGGATGGGGCTAATGGGGCTTGACTTGCTGCCTGTTAGCCAGTAAAGCTAATGAGTAGAGCTCTGCTGTGGCTGCTGCCTTTTGCCAGCGGAGGAGCCTTTTTTTGGTACTTCTCTGCTCCGTTTCCATGAGGAGATGCGAGTGAAACAGCTGGGCCAAAATTCAATCTTGTTTTCCTCTGGGAACTAGCTTTTGTGCTGGGCAGAATTTGCCAGTTCTTACCTCCAATATCCACCAGGTTCATTTTGGAGGAGGAGGTTGTAGATTTGAAGCCCCTAAAGGTCAGTATCAGAAAGGTACTCCTGTGGCGAAAAAAAAAAAAAAAAAAAAAAGCAAAAATAAAAATTGTTGCCTGAAATTCTATTCTTTAGATGTGAGCACATTTTGCTGAAAAGTTTAAGAATGATTAGCATGTTTACAAAACTGTCCTTGCAGGACTGCTTCCCCACAGAAAAAAAAGAGGAAGTCTCATTAATACTAAGCCAGACAGCCATTTGACATGCTGATTTTTATTTTCTTCCATCAAAGAACTGGGCTTGTGAAGAAGAACATTCTAATATCCCCACCATCTTTTCCCTTTCCTTTCAACTGAACAGAGCACATCTCATTTTTTCTGTTGTGTTGACCACTCTTTTACAAGAGTGGCTGTGAAACCAGAACTCCCACTGACATGGATCAGAGGCAGGCTTAAGATTTAGAGGTGGTTCTGAAGTCCTAAGAACCCTTCAAAAGCTGTGTGCTTTTAGCTGGGCTGATACACTACTGTCTTCAGATCTAATCTTCCAGCAATTGATTTTCCCTTGATCCTCTGTGACCAAACTTCTCCCACGGGAGGAATTACGCTTCCGGCTTCCTACTAAATTCTGTAATTCTTATTCCCGGAGGTTGGTTTGGGTGGCACAAAAATGGTCATGCTTTCAATCCTGTTTACACTAGATTTGCAAACTTGTTCATTGCTTTTCTATGCAGATGGTTGCATGGAAGAAAACATATTTGTTAGATGTAATTGAGCTGCTTGGGGTCCCTATCTCTGTGTAATATCGAGCCTAATGTCAGCAAAGGACAACATTTATGTTTTCATTTAAATATAAAGTAAGCAGATGGACTTCTCTCATCCATAGAGAGTAAATTAAAACCAAAAGTAACAATTTTTAATGTTGTTCTCTGCTGGGATAGAGCTCGGCTTATGACATCTGCTCTGGTTTGAGGATTCCGGGGCTGCTGCGCAGCATTTTCTGTAGCACTGAGATGGATTCTGCTAATGTGGCTTTTGCATAATCCTGTGAACAGCACACAGACGGTCTGTGCTGCTCTCCCTCCCCTCAGAACAGAGCCCAGGACAGACTTGATACTTTCCCAGCATATGTCAGTAATGATCACCATGGCTGAGGCACCACCACACGAAATCCAACTGAGATTCTCTGAGCAGGGAGCGATGGGAAAGAGAAGAAAAGAGGTACACGTGTGCCAACTGGAGCTTGCTATCCCAAGCAAACTGCTTTCCTCTGTGATATTTACAATTCAGATTTGCTGTGAATCTTCCAACCATTAACACAACTTACTGAGATTCCACTGAAATTCACAGAATCCTTTAGGCTGGAAAAGCCCTCCCAGCCCATGCAGTCCCAGCTGTGCCCGATGCCCACCTTGTCCCCAGCCCAGAGCTCTGAGTGCCATCCAGCCCCTTGGGGCCCTCTCAGAGGGCACTGCAAACCTCCCTGGGTGAACAATTTCAACTTTTCGTGTTTAACCAGGCACAAAGTGTGACTGGTAAATGATGAGATCATTTAGAGAGCTCAACATGCCCCAGATAAACCCTAAAACTGAAACACCTCTTCCACCTCTGCAATCCCTACTGCACTGAGGAGGGAGACATTCTCTCAGATCTTTTAGGAAAAGACTTATGGCAAATCCAGACACAACACAAGTTCTTTTTGTAAATTTGTATGTTTACATGACCTTTTTTTTTTTTTTTTTTTTGTAAATTAATACCATCAACCTGATAAGAAGTGCTTTTACTCGGTAAGAGGATGTTCAGCATTCACAAACAGTTCCCTTCTGCTTCTGTGTGAGGAGAATGAACAGTGGGTGACACTCAGGGACATGAGGAAACAGCAATTGTGTGTTTATTTCAAGGCTGTGCTATTACTTTAGTTGATGTCTTTGTTCTGTGACAATAATGATACAATCTCTCACAAGAATCTAATAAATAGTTAATATTGTGAATGATGATATTTTAGGGAATCACATTGAGAGAAGGAAAAAAGTCTTATTTGTTCTCAAGTGTCACATGAATTTGCTGTGCAAGAGGAAATATGATGAATAAATATGTTACATAGACTTCTGTGAGTAATTTCATATACATAGAGACCCTGGGACTGGGGCTCTGTGCAGGTGCAGAGCAACATTAAAATTTATGCAATTTTAGAATTTAATCCTTTATGGAAAATGAACTTTTCTCCTGAATCAGCCAGAATGTCTGAGCTTCTCCCAGCAGTACTGGTGTGCATTTTCAGAGGTCTCTGAGCTGCCTCCTTCCCAGACACCTGCCCATACTCCCCATTAGCACTGGCCAAACTCAGAATCTTTTCATGAAGAGTTTTTTGTTTTGTGTTTTCCTTGAGCTTGTATTGAGGAAATAAAGAACTGGCGTGCACGAGCATGGACAGAGGGCCACTGAGCAGACCCATCTGGAAACCTGAGGGATCAGGAATATCTTAAATATCATCCCCTTCTGCAGACTTGAGCCAGGAAGAAGTGCTAACCTTCATTCACAGCTTCTCTTGAAAAATTAAGGAACATTTCCTTCTTTGAGACAGATGGCGAAAACAGAGATGTTTCCTCTTCTACCCTCATTTACCTCAGCAGCTAAACTGCTCACTGAAGAGGCAGGGTACTTCAGATCACAGCTTCTTCTATCCAGGGAGCTGAAATTCAAATTTTAATGCTTATCAGTCTTTCTGGAGAGTGCTTCACCACCACCGTGTGCCGCACCCTGTGCATCTCTGTAGGTTTGGGAAGGAGAGTTTTTGAGGGAAGCACTTTATTAGCATGATACAATAATTAGGAAGCAGATGCACTCCTTTACAGTGTGATCTGGTGCTTAGGAAGGACGAATGAAGTAGGTTCAGATTCCCTAAAATGTGGGAAGTCATTCCAAAGAGACCTCCTGCACTCCGCTGTGTCCTGTGAACTGCATGTTTTGGTGTTACTGCTGGTTATTGCTCCTGCATCCTTCCAATCCCACACTCTAAAACTCTCATGAAATTTTAAAGTTCTCACGAAATTAAAAATGAGCATTTTGTGCTGGAGCAGTTTTGTTCCTGGAGAAAACAGCATCTGGTCTTTGCAAGTGGCAATCCCAGGTGGACTCCAGAAATACATTTGATTGTCTTTAGGGCAAGAACTAATTCAGAGAAAGATTCTTTATTTGCCACCTGTGAGCTTTGACCTCGACCTAGAAAGTCTATCCTCGCTGTTGCATGAGGGGCAATTAAACTTTTGTGAAGCAAAACCTCCCCATCACACCAAAGTATGTCAAGTGTATCAGAGCTCCAACCTCCAGCCTCATTTTATTCCCTTTAAATGTGCCAAGCTGCCTCACATTAATTTGAATAAACTGAGAACAACAGCACTTAATAGGTTTGGAAAACTTGAAAGTTTCCTTAATTTCTTTTGGGTAGCTAGGATTTCTTTTTGGTTGAGGGGAAAGCAGGTTTCCAAAATAAGTAAGAGGCAGATTTGTAGCACGAGGAGGGGGGATCAGACACAGTGCTGGGACCAGGGTTATTTACTATCTTCATTAATGACATAAATGAAGGGATTGAATTGTACCCTCATCAGGTTGGCAGGTGACACTGAGCTGAGGGTCAGGGACACCCAGAGGGACCTGGACAAACTCCAGAGGGACCTGGACAAACTCCAGGAGTGGCCCCTGGGAATCTGCTGAGGTTGAAGGAGGCCAAGTGCTGTAGCTGCCTCTGGGATAGGATAACCCCAGATAAGCCCAGGCTGGGGCTGAGCCCTGGAGCAGCCCTGGAGCAGCCTGGGGAGCTGTGGGTCCGAGCTGTGGGTCCAAGCTGTGGGTCAGAGCTGTGGGTCTGAGCTGTGGGTCCAAGCTGTGGGTCAGAGCTGTGGGTCCAAGCTGTGGGTCTGAGCTGTGGGTCAGAGCTGTGGGTCAGAGCTGTGGGTCAAGCTGTGGGTCTGAGCTGTGGGTCAGAGCTGTGGGTCTGAGCTGTGGGTCAGAGCTGTGGGTCAGAGCTGTGGGTCCAAGCTGTGGGTCTGAGCTGTGGGTCCAAGCTGTGGGTCTGAGCTGTGGGTCAGAGCTGTGGGTCAGAGCTGTGGGTCCAAGCTGTGGGTCTGAGCTGTGGGTCCAAGCTGTGGGTCTGAGCTGTGGGTCAGAGCTGTGGGTCAGAGCTGTGGGTCCAAGCTGTGGGTCAGCTGTGGTCAGAGCTGTGGGTCACACCCCAATCCCCCTGCCCTGGTTTTCTGTTCTGTCCAAATGAAATGCATTCAGAACCCCCTTCTTATCTGACATCCTTAAAGATGAGAATGTTTACAAGAGGAAAGAGGATGCTGGATGCTAAAATGTGCCTCAGGTTACAGTTTTTCCCGGTCAGACCCGTGCCTGTGGGATGCAGGGTCCCAGGTTCGCAGTTTTGCATTGATCCCGTTCACCCTGGATCCCACGGGAGCCTTCCTGACACTCTGCTGCAGAGGGACCCGTGCAGGGGTAACCTTTGATGCTTGAGCAAAATGCAGAATGACACAAAGCATCCAGCTCAGCCTCCTGGGGCTGTTTGAGCTGCAGAACTCATTTTAGTGGATGAAAAGCAGTGACACTGCCGGCAGCAGCGGTGCCAGCCCAGGCTCTCCCGGCAGGAGGGACCGCAGGGCACTGAGCAGGGACCTTCAGAGGCCACACAAAATGAGATTAGAACACGTGAAAGTTAACAGTGACTGCTGAAACCAGAGCAAATGGCACTGATCGATAGGGAAAAGTACAGAAACATCGGGGTCTGTTCAAACCGGCGGTCTCAGCTTGCATCCAGGGCATCAATACCGCAGTGTGGATGAACAATGGATAGCTCGGTCTGGTATCTCAACCACAAAAACACTCCACAGGAAAAATTAAATTGCAGTATGGGTAGGGAGAAAAGAGGAGTGTTTTGAGCAGAAAAACTTTTACCGCCCTCCCAGAAAAACCCCAATATATAATAATTGAGTTACATGTAACATAGTTAAATCAAGATATTTAATAGCCAGTTTTACATTCATCCCCATCAAAAAAGTTTTTCTCTTGTGTCTATTTTTAAAGGAAAAATTATACTTTGAAGTTTTTAGGAACTCAAATATTAGAATGAGATATATATACTTTTAAAGAAGGGGGAAATGGAATTTTGAGGAGATATATGATATAGAATACATGATTTCAAGGTAGACAGTGTTAACATTTCATATTGCTTAGCACTAAGATGATCATTACAGGATAGCACTTACATCATACTATATCCATTGATACATTAGAAATTAATGAAAGACAATATATTTTTAAAAACACTCTTAGTATTTATTTCTTATACTTAGAACATGACTGCCTTGCAGTCATTAAGATCAAGTAAAATATAATTCACAGCATTTTTCAAAGTTATGTAGATATATTTGGAAGTTCCTCAAGCCATTAAAACAATAGTGATGGCTATAAATAAGTTTAGCATTTTCCCAGCCCTTATTATTATTGGAATGTCTCTATGAACAAAGCTGCTTTTGTTAACTTGGGACCAATTAATAAAGCAGTGCCTGCCACGATCTGTAGATCATCAAAACACTAATTATGAGGGCTGTGGCAACTTTGGTTTTCTGCATAAGGAAGTAATCATTTTCACTGCCTACCAGAGATACAAAAATTTACCTACAAACCCCACCTACTCTTTAAAGGAAGGGAAAAGATGTTACTTGCTAACTGGTGTTTGGAGAAAGCTTTTTTTTCTTTATTTTTAAAATTATTCCTTTCGGTGCACCTGGTTATAAAAGCAGCAGACACTTAATGGTCCATGGTTCATGCTTTATAGTCCATCACAAAATATTCTAGAATAGTTTTTAATTGGGGTCCAGTGTGATCCGTACATGGTGACTCAGTTGGAAATGCAACATCTCTATTTACCTGCCCTAAAAAATGTGCTGAAATCTATATCCTAGCAAAAAGAGAGGGGAAGGTGCCCACATGGCATTATTGATGCCTTGCACTCAGTTTAATGGAACAGCAATAGGAACTGTGCAATTCCATCCACAGGCAGATGGAGGGCTGGTCAGGGTCGTGTTTTCTCAGGACTGCTGTTTCTCCACTCCTTTTGATGCCTGATGATTTTTGCCTTTCGTGTACCCTTTTTTATACTTTTGTATCCTTTTATACATTTTCTGTACCTTTTAAGTATCCCTTGTAACCCTTAGCCCCACATGCTTGTAATTCCTGTAGTCTGATATTCCAGCTCAGTTTAGGAGTTCTGCTGGGCAGAGAGACCAAACATCCTGAGGAAGGAGTCAGTGTGCCCTGTGCTATCTTAAACCCAACTCCAGCCTTGGGTGAAGCCTTCTGTCCAGAACATCTTGTGTAAACTGGGCTCTGGCCTCATCTGGGGGGATTCATTAGAATAGGGGGACATTACTGCATTTGTGAAGTTTCTTATTGGGGAATCCTAGATAGATATGCTAATTCCTGAAACCTATAAAACTCGTACCCGTGCTGTACACGGGTGTGCATTCTGCCATCAAGTTGTGCACCTGGGATCCCAAATACCGAGGTAAAAACCCTTTTTATCCCCTTAACCATGTCTGTGCCATTATTAAAAACTGGCCGTTCAAGGCAACACTTTATTTGGAACTCTTACATGAATCCAACCTCTTCAGTGCCGGGATGTTCTTCCCTCAAAGCGGTTTCGTGATAGCCCCCCATCAACCCGGTGCGAGTCTCAGATGTGCCTCGGATAGCTCGGCACAGGGTGAGCCAGCACAGAAATGCAAATGTCTGGAGACGGTGGCCCATGATGGAGATCACACACCGCACTCAGGTGTCATCATCCCTGTGACCTGCACCCCAGTGCTCTCTCAGCCCCGCTCCATCCCAGGCTGAGCCGCAGCTGCGGTGTTTGCGGTTCCCGCTCGGCTGTGGCGGGTCCTGCATGGCAAACCCCGCTAATTGGGTAAACCCGCTCTAGTGTGCAGCCACCAACTGGCAGACACAACTCGCACAATGAGAGAGATCCGTAATTTCCGAATGTAACTAACAATTTGTGACAATAAAGCGGCAACAGGAGCCAAGATGCTGGCACTTCTCCTTGTCACCTCTTTCAAGCGCAGTAACTAGAATTTGCATTTGTTTCCTTTCCAAAGGCAGTTACTTATTTATAAAGTAGGCATTTAATGCTTGCAGTTTCTTTGGCACGGTTTTATTTTTAGGCAAAGTCTCTAAAGAGTTTAAGTGTTGGCTCTCTTATGGAAAGTACTCAAAGAGTACTTAATTAATGCTGCATCAAAACAGAGAAATGGCATCATCCACTCTCACAGCAGAGGCCAGAGTGTCTCAAACAAGGTAACAATTGTGGAGACAGAAAAGTGAAGATGGTAGGGGTGTATAAAATTATGGGTGACACAGACATGGTAGATCAAAAATTCTCATTTAAACTTCCCAATGGGAACAAGAGCAATGCACTTTAAACCCACAGAAACCGAGTTCAGCACTGCCCAGTGTAGCTGTCCACTGTCATTCCTGATGCAGTGTGTGGTCAAACAGCTGCATTTGTGTCTCCCTTGTCCAGTGCATATTCCTGGCTTGTAGGTCCTGTGAGGGGAATTTTCAATTTTTTTTTTTTTTTTTTTTAATTTGTAGACCAGGCCTGGGCTACAATACACAGGATATCAATCATTCTTTCCTGGAGGTTGAACTCCCCCAAAAATTCTATGCATGAAGGAAGATCAGTGGCAGAATAACATTTTTAGAAGAAGAATATTCTTCGTTTGGCATTTGACTGTGGGCGTAAATCTTTAGAGAAAAAGAAGAAAACAAAAAAGGAGAGAAAGTTGGAGGAGAGGTTTCTAAATGCTGGTTCAAGCAGGGAGGGAGTAGTTGGATTAAGTAGGAGGAGATGTGTTTTTTCTTTTTTTTCTTTTTTTTTGTTTTTTTTTTGTTTGTTTTTGTGTTTTTTTTTTTTTTGTGTGATTTTCTTTTATTTTTTTTTTTTCTTTTAGGAGTGAGTCCTTAATTATTTCTTGTCAGAACAAGTTTGGTAGGCTGTCTGGAAAAGGAACAGGTCACAGGGACGATGACACCTGAGTGCGGTGTGTGATCTCCATCATGGGCCACCGTCTCCAGACATTTGCATCTCTGTGCTGGCTCACCCTGTGCCGAGCTATCCGATGCACATCTGAGACTCGCACCGGGTTGATGGGGGGCTATCACGAAACCGCTTTGAGGGAAGAACATCCCGGCGCTGAAGAGGTTGGATTCATGTAAGAGTTCCAAATAAAGTGTTGCCTTGAACGGCCAGTTTTTAATAATGACACAGACACGGTAAGGGGATAAAAGGGTTTACCTCGGTATTTGGGATCCAGGTGCACAACTTGATGGCAGAATGCACACCCGTGTACAGCACGATACAAGTTTTATAGGTTTCAGGAATTAGCATATATCATCTAGGATTCCCAATAAGAAACTTCACAAATGCAGTAATGTCCCCTATTCTAATGAGTCCCCCCCAGATGAGGCCAGAGCCCAGTTCACACAAGATGTTCTGGACAGAAGGCTTCACCCAAGGCTGGAGTTGGGTTTAAGATAGCACAGGGCACGTGACCCTTCCTCAGGATGTTGGTCTCTCTGCCCAGCAGCACTCCTAAACTGAGCTGGAATATCAACTTCAGGAATTACAAGCATGTGGGCTAGGGTTACAAGGGATACTTAAAAAAGGTACAGAAATGTATAAAAAGGATACAAGTATAAAAAGGGTACACGAAAGGCAAAAATCATCAGGCATCAAAAGGAGTGGAGAAACAGCAGTCCTGAGAAAACACGACCCTGACCAGCCCTCCATCTGCCTGTGGATGGAATTGCACAGTTCCTATTTCTGTTCCATTAAACCGAGTGCAAGATTTACATCAATAATGCCATGTGGGCACCTTCCCCTCTCTTTTTGCTAGGATATAGATTTCAGCACTTTTTTTAGGGCAGGTAAATAGAGATGCTGCATTTCCAACTGAGTCACCATGTACGGATCACACTGGACCCCAATTAAAAACTATTCTAGAATAATATTTAGTGATGGACTATAAACCATGAACCATGGACCATTAAGTGTCTGCTGCTTTTATAACAGGTGCACCGAAAGGAATAATTTTAAAAATAAAGAAAAAAAGCTTTCTCCAACACCAGTTAGCAAGTAACATCTTTTCCCTTCCTTTAAAGAGTAGGTGGGGTTTGTAGGTAAATTTTTGTATCTCTGGTAATGAAAATGATCACTTCCTTATGCAGAAAACCAAAGTTGCCACAGCCCTCATAATTAGTGTTTTGATGATCTACAGATCGTGGCAGGCACTGCTTTATTAATTGGTCCCAAGTTAACAAAAGCAGCTTTGTTCATAGAGACATTCCAATAATAATAAGGGCTGGGAAAATGCTAAACTTATTTATAGCCATCACTATTGTTTTAATGGCTTGAGGAACTTCCAAATATATCTACATAACTTTGAAAAATGCTGTGAATTATATTTTACTTGATCTTAATGACTGCAAGGCAGTCATGTTCTAAGTATAAGAAATAAATACTAAGAGTGTTTTAAAAAATATATTGTCTTTCATTAATTTCTAATGTATCAATGGATATAGTATGATGTAAGTGCTATCCTGTAATGATCATCTTAGTGCTAAGCAATATGAAATGTTAACACTGTCTACCTTGAAATCATGTATTCTATATCATATATCTCCTCAAAATTCCATTTCCCCCTTCTTTAAAAGTATATATATCTCATTCTAATATTTGAGTTCCTAAAAACTTCAAAGTATAATTTTTCCTTAAAAATAGACACAAGAGAAAAACTTTTTTGATGGGGATGAATGTAAAACTGGCTATTAAATATCTTGATTTAACTATGTTACATGTAACTCAATTGTTATATATTCGGTTTTTCTGGGAGGGCGGTAAAAGTTTTTCTGCTCAAAACACTCCTCTTTTCTCCCTACCCATACTGCAATTTAATTTTTCCTGTGGAGTGTTTTTGTGGTTGAGATACCAGACCGAGCTATCCATTGTTCATCCACACTGCGGTATTGATGCCCTGGATGCAAGCTGAGACCGCCGGTTTGAACAGACCCCGATGGTTCTGTACTTTTCCTATCAATCAGTGCCATTTGCTCTGGTTTGAGCGGTCGCTGTTAACTTTCACGTGCTCTAATCTCATTTTGTGTGGCCTCTGAAGGTCCCTGCTCAGTGCCCTGCGATCCCTCCTGCCGGGAGAGCCTGGGCTGGCACCGCTGCTGCCGGCGGTGTCACTGCTTTTCATCCACTAAAATGAGTTCTGCAGCTCAAACAGCCCTAGGAGGCTGAGCTGGATGCTTTGTGTCATTCTGCATTTTGCTCAAGCATCAAAGGTTACCCCTGCACGGGTCCCTCTGCAGCAGAGTGTCAGGAAGGCTCCCGTGGGATCCAGGGTGAACGGGATCAATGCAAAACTGCGAACCTGGGACCCTGCATCCCACAGGCACGGCTTTGACCGGGAAAAACTGTAACCTGAGTCACATTTCAGCATCCAGCATCCTCTTTCCTCTTGTAAACATTCTCATCTTTAAGGATGTCAGATAAGAAGGGGGTTCTGAATGCATTTCATTTGGACAGAACAGAAAACCAGGGCAGGGGGATTGGGGTGTGACCCACAGCTTGGACCCACAGCTCTGACCCACAGCTCCCCAGGCTGCTCCAGGGCTGACTCCAGGGCTCAGACCCAGCCTGGGCTTATCTGGGGTTATCCTATCCCAGAGGCAGCTACAGCACTTGGCCTCCTTCAACCTCAGCAGATTTCCAGGGGCCACTCCTGGAGTTTGTCCAGGTCCCTCTGGAGTTTGTCCAGGTCCCTCTGGGTGTCCCTGACCCTCAGCTCAGTGTCACCTGCCAACCTGATGAGGGTACAATTCAATCCCTTCATTTATGTCATTAATGAAGATAGTAAATAACCCTGGTCCCAGCACTGTGTCCGACCCCCCTTCCTCGTGCTACAAATCTGCCTCTTACTTATTTTGGAAACCTGCTTTCCCCTCAACCAAAAATAAATCCTAGCTACCCAAAAGAAATTAAGGAAACTTTCAAGTTTTCCAAAACTATTAAGTGCTGTTGTTCTCAGTTTATTCAAATTAATGTGAGGCAGCTTGGCACATTTAAAGGGAATAAAATGAGGCTGGAGGTTGGAGCTCTGATACACTTAACATACTTTGGTGTGATGGGGAGGTTTTGCTTCACAGAAGTTTAATTGCCCCTCATGCAACAGCGAGGATAGACTTTCTAGGTCGAGGTCAAAGCTCACAGGTGGCAAATAAAGAATCTTTCTCTGAATTAGTTCTTGCCCTAAAGACAATCAAATGTATTTCTGGAGTCCACCTGGGATTGCCACTTGCAAAGACCAGATGCTGTTTTCTCCAGGAACAAAACTGCTCCAGCACAAAATGCTCATTTTTAATTTCGTGAGAACTTTAAAATTTCATGAGAGTTTTAGAGTGTGGGATTGGAAGGATGCAGGAGCAATAACCAGCAGTAACACCAACACATGCAGTTTC
>CM019224.1:4148229-4153229 GCA_009741485.1 Malurus cyaneus samueli
CAATCCCTCCTGTTTACCAATTGCTCTTTGCTCTTCTTTTAACAGCAATCTAAGGCAGTGACCCCTCAACAGGTGGACTGTTTAAACGTCTTCTCCATTCTAAGTAATTATGTATTTCTATAATTAGACCTTACTAATGAGTCTGCAATGTCATGAGCTTTTTCACAGCTCTGTACCTACAATGGAGCCTTCTAAATGGTACTGCTTCTTTCCTGTAAATGGTTATCTGCTGTGTGTTGGCACCTGGTAAGAAGCATTACAAGACAATAAATCCCAAAAAGCAGAGTAATTTAGAAAGCTCCAAGCAATACTCTTGAGAACCCTGAAGATTTTCTTTGTCTGATTCTTTATATTTAAAAATTATCCCAGAGCACCCCTAAAAAAATCTATTTTACTTGTTTAACAAAATGGAGTATGATTTGCCAAAGCCTAAACAAAGCAGCCTACATGATTCATTGATCATGAATTTGGGCTCAGTCATATGATCATTAACTTCTTTGTCAGATGCATTAATTATTCATAAGCTTTGTTTATGGCAGGCCCCTTTCACTGGCTGATTTCAAAATAACAAAACCAAATGCCTTCTCTACCTTCCAAGTCCTGAATACAGAAGACAAAACAGACTGTGCTATCAGCTTCAGAGATTTATGAGCCTTGTGAAGAACCCAGAACATTGGAGGCTTTCATACAAATCCAAGCTCCAGCACTATTTTGGAGCTGTACTCCATGAGAATTAAATTCTCCAAAGAAAGCAACCCCTTGTGCTGCCATGTGGGGAATCTACACAAATCTGAGAACATCAGTAGCCAAACGAGGAGCAGCTCCATATGCTTTTGCAAGGTTTCAGGAAATGCTGTGGCTCTGTGACATAAAACTATTTTTGGATGGACTGTTCTGGCAATAAAATATTTTTGTTGGAAAGTTCTGATGCACAGGTTAAGAGATTTTAAAGCAGGATCTAGTTAAAGCCCTTGGCTTAATAACAAATGGAAACCTTTTAGCTTTTGCATGGTACATCCCCTGTGATTTAAAGTAAAGAAAACAACAGGAAGTGAGAAATTTCTGGAGTTTTGAACATGTTAGTTTTTAAATTCCAGACTTTGCTGTACAGCTCAGCAGGCAGGAGATATCAACAATGAAAAATGAGTCCTCATAATCAATATCTGAGAATTTGCTGCACTCCATTAATCCAGTATCAAGAAGTAACACTGCAGTCACAAAGTTCTTTATAGGGTAGAGCAGGGTGTGATCTTACACATTGTCAAAGAGGCTGTGATAACAGACAGGTTCAGCATCTTTCCCAAACACAGGGAAGCCCTCAGAGGCAGCTGGATAAGCTCTGCTGCTTTCCCCCGAGGTGCTGGGTTAAAACACACTCAGGACAGCTCCCTCCCCAAGCTGGAGGTTCCCCCTTACCTTGTCACAATTCCAGGGCCAGCCCATCTCCTTAGCATGCAGCTGTCAGCCTTGGAATGTCAGCAATGGAAATGCTGGGGAAGGAAAACGAAACGGTTTGGGATTTTCTTGGTCTTGTTTACAGAAAGGATAAAGTAGTTTTAGTCTCACTGATTTATCTGGCTGGAGTCTCGTTTGCATGCTGGGTGGGCTGCAAAGGAAACTGTGGAGCCTGGGAGGATGTGGAATGGTGTCTTCCTGCATATCCATGAGTTCTGCAAAGGCAGCAATGGAAATCCCTCTGCATGAGTCAGGATATTCCTGAATAATCAGTGTAAAGAACATCTGAAACAGGAAAGGCAGAATGATGAGGAGGATAGAAGCTCTTCCACAAAATGTGGTGGGTTTTGGGTTACACACCAAGTCTGCAGCTGCTACACATCTGTGGTGATATGGACAGAGAGTTAAGTACCTCAAATTTTATATATCTGAATAAGAGAAATGACCTTTATCCTGACCAAACTTAATGTGGATAACTTGACTAAAACCCCTGAATAAGAGGAGAGTTGGGTGCACCCCCCTGCTGGGCAGCTGTCTGGGACATCAGTTTCTTAGAAAATATTGGGTCCCACCCTTCAAACTGCTGAATTTGGAAACATTTCATACTGAAACCCAAGCATTCCTTATGAGAGCCAGGCTGATTCAGACTCACATTTGATGTCACTGCTGATTTTGTGCCAACAATGGACAGAAAACAGAATCACACCTTGCCTGAGGCAAAGTCCTCACACAATCTGTTCTATCATCAATACAAATCATAAACTTCTCTGCACCCATATCTCATTACAAATATTTTCATTGCTCTGCAATTCATTTGATTAAACTTTGCTTCTTAAGTTTAAACTATTTACATTTGGACAGAGATAGCCATGTACTATGAGCAATAAAAAATGATCCGTCACCTGTGTGCAGTGAATTCTCTGCACACCCAGAGTGTGTACACCAATAACTGCCCAAGCTGGCTCAGAGAACAGAAAAATAATTTAAAAATTGCTTTAATATTAATGCTATATAATGTATATACATATTCTGTTACTAACATATTTCCACTATGCTTTCCTCCTGTTAAAGATTGAATATGTGCCTTAAGAAATAGACTTAAATGGATGCACCATAGCTGGCTACAATGGGTAATTTCATTTAGGCACAGAATTACGAAGCAGCCATTTTTAACTTCAACTAGATTGCACATTTACTGAACCCTCAATAAATTCATCATTTGGCTGAGTCATGTTGAGAATTGTTTTAAATAAATCTATGTGAAAATTAAATTTAAGTTGAAAAGCAGCAGGAAAAAGATGTATAGTGAGTACTTCATTTGTTGTAATAGGACTATTTGGAAGGAATACAAATGCACTTCAAATTGTAAAGAACATAATTATTTTTCTCCAGAAGCTGAATGAAATAGAGTGGGTTCTGCCTATATAATATTTGATATGGATTCTCTTCATAAAATTCAAGTTGTGTTTTGAAAATTAAACTTTTACTTGGTTTATAGGAAATTTCCAAATGAGTTCTCCATTCCTTTGTTTTATTAAAGTGGCCAAAAACCCATAGGAGTTGTCTAAACTGGTTGGACATATAGTTCAGCTTCCTTTGCAGTGGGCACTAACAGATGCTTCACAGACATTTCAAAAACCCATTTATTACTTAAACCAGAGTGGGCACAATGGGGATGGATGGGGCATGAAGGGCATGGACAAAACCCTACATCTGAAAGGACCTGAAAGAGGTCACCTAGCCCCCAATAATCCACAGAGAGGGAAAATTGCATTCTACCCCTCCCAGTGAAACTTGGCTTTGAAATTTCTTTCCCTTCCTGTCATTTCTAACAAAACTGCAAATGTGCATATTATCCATATGATGCCTAATCCCTTCCAAATGCCATATGGGTTGGTGGATTGGAGATGACTGCACGAGATCTGGAGTGCCATGGAATAATTTATTGCTAATAGGTGATTGCTGGGATCCTGAGACATTTTGTATGGCTTGGATTTGGTGGGAATATCAGCAGGAATGAGGATATCGTTCCAGACAGCCATCCATCAAGTGGCACATTAGGAGCTGTTAAGAAACCATGTCAGAACTGTTAGATTTAATGATTCCAGCTTCCATTTCGTGAGCGCGTCGCAGTCACAAACCCTGCTCTGCCCGCTGCATGGGGTGTTTGCCGTGGGGGCAGCTCATCTGGCAGACAGAGACAGACAGAAACTCAGATGAGCCGTGCCCAGGCTGGCTCCCGAGATGTGCCCAGCCTGGCTCCCCGATCTGTGCCCAACCTGGCTTACCCAGCAGTGCTCAGGTTGCTCCCCGGGCCGTGCCCAGCCTGGCTCACCCAGCAGTGCCCAGGATGGTTCACCAGCCATGCCCAGGTTGCTCACCCAGCCGTGCCCAGTCTCCCTCCCCGAGCCGTGCCCAGCCTGGTTCCCCATCCGTGCTCGCTCCCGTCCCTCTCCCTGCCCGAGCGCTCTCTCTCAACCCCGCCCCGTCCCAGGCTGGCTTCCCATCCGTCTCCAGTCTCCCTCCCAAGCAGTGCCCAGGCTGGTTCACCAGACTGGCTCTCCCAGCCAGTGCCCAGGCTGGTTCACCAGACTGGCTCTCCCATCCAGTGCCCAGGCTGGTTCACCAGGCTGGCTCTCCCATCCATGCCCAGGCTGGTTCACCAGGCTGGCTCTCCCATCCGTGCCCAGGCTGGTTCACCAGGCTGGCTCCCCCATCAGTGCCCAGGCTTCCATGTCACCGGGGGCTGGGAACATATCTTTTCCCATATCTTCCACCATGCCTCCAGTGGAACATGCCGTTTGGTCGACCTCTCTACAATTATCCTTGTCGCCTTTGCTCCTGCTCCCTTCCTTCTAACCTAGCACCAGCTGGCAGCTAGATGTGCTTCATCATTAGGTACTTGCCGCTTGTCTGCCCTAAATCTCTCTCCACTGCCCAAGGCTTTTCGGTATATGGTGGTCACCGCTTAGGCGTGGGCTCGGTATTTCCGCGTAGTGCCCTGGCACCTCGCCGCCAAGTGCGCTGGGTCACACGTGGGCGCTCATTGGGATAGCTTTCATTTGGTCTTCCAATCGGTGGATTGCCCTAGGGCGTGGTTCCTCGAGACCCATGGATCTGTGTCTACTTGCGGCCCCTATTGTACTCTCTTCTGGGCGCTGCGAGGACGGGGGTATCACCAAGTCTGGTTCCTCTTCAGCGCACATCCATGCACACTTAGAGGGAATATGCTGTTCACTTCCAGGAGCAATGGCTCTCATCCCATCCAAAGTTTTAGTGGCCCAGGCTGGGCACTTTTGGCGCACCGCTAGTTTGGACTGGTCCATTGTTCCAGACACCCATTGCTTCTAATTCATGCTGATCTCCCGTCCTTTCCCTCTCTCCCACCTCCTCGCACTCTCCCCACCCCAGGTCTCTTCAGCCCCGCTCCATCCCAGGCTGAGCCGCAGCTGCGGTGTTTGCGGTTCCCGCTCGGCTGTGGCGGGTCCTGCATGGCAAACCCCGCCTCTTAATTGGGTAAACCAACTCGGCTCTATCGTGTGCAG
>CM019224.1:4155729-4223149 GCA_009741485.1 Malurus cyaneus samueli
TGGTGGCAGTTTGTTTTTGTTTCTATTGTGCTTTGTTTTTTCTTTCTGCTTTTTTTTTGTTATTTTTTTTTTTTTTATTTTCTTTTTTTAGCGAGTGAGTCACTTAATTTATTTTTGTCAAGAACAAAATTAAGGTAGGCTGTCATAGGAAAAGAAAGGCTGTGAGATCAATTAATCTCACAGTTCTAGACATGGTTTCTAACAGCTACCATAAAAGTTACCACATATGAAAACATGAGACAAAAACTGAAGAAAAAAAAAAAAAAAAAAATAAAAACAAATAAAATACATTAGAACGAAAAAAATAGATAAATTTAGAAAAAAAACAAACTAAATAAATAAAAAACACCAAACAACAAAGAAGTAAAAATAAAAATAAAAAAAAAAAAGAAAAATAAATAAATAAACAAAAAAACACAAAAAATAAAAAACAAAAAAAAATTTAATAACTAAAAAAAAAAAATAAAAGTAATATAAAAAATAAAAAAACTAATAACTTTTTAATTCATATTTTTGATTCTACAGCGAGTCTTGCTTAGTCGCATTGCGCCACGAGGGATAATCTCATTCTACTTGCCCATCGCATCCTGTGGCCTTTGATAAGTGTTATACCAGTGCCGAAGACCAAATTCATCCGAATCCAAGTAGACCAAACAATTCTTCATTATCCAAACTCAGCCAGATCCACCCTGTTTATTATGCCACGCAACGAAAAGTAGAGTCTACTCCGAGCACCACAGAATTTTTCTAGGCATTTCTAGTTTTTTGAGAGACTGGTTTTGGCAAATGATATACAGATCTAATGTTTTGCTATTGATTTTTTTTTTAATTTGTTTTTAAACACATGTCATACATACTAAACTTCGTACATCTTTATAGGATTTGGATTTATTATCACACCATATTTTGATTTAAAACAAACTTGTAAAATCATAAACAAAGGAATTAACTCTTAATTCCTACATCACTGTGCAAAATGGAGTCTAAACAAACATCTCAGGAAAACATTCTGCCTTCTCTCTTATATCCTCTAATGTTCTTGTCTTTTGAATTATTGGGTTTTATAAACTTAAGATCACATGTCTGCTCTAGTAGGATGGATTTTTATGAATGATGAGGATTCAGAGTTGTTGGGGTAATCTACAGATCTCAGGAAAATCTTTCATCCTTGTGTATGTGAATTTTATTCTATTAAATCTCAGCCTCCTCTGCGCGCCGCAGTATGAACCGTCTTGTATGCTAGTATGACTCATAGCTGCTGTCCTTCAGTGCCATTCTTTTCGTGATGCATTGTCTCTCCAAGACTAGATGTGGCGGATATGTCTCCAACGAGCGAATCCGTAAATAATCCACCCATTCCGGCGTGATGACCTTATACCACACCACTTCCATAATTGTTATATCCAAACTGCTCTCAACCAAAGGTTTTGCGATCTACTCAAGCTCCTGGTATACAGTCCGCTCACGTCCTAATGACTCCTCTCTCAGCCAATCTACTCAGTCCACACCAATCAGTGTTTCAGTGCTGATGTACTTATGCTAGTAACTTCTTTCAAGTTATTCATTGTAAATAATTAACTGAGTTATAATTGAGAAATTGCTGTTGTACTAGAAAACTTGATGTCCATGATGAATGATCTAACATCTTTTTATATTAACTTCCACTCATGCACAGCATTCTCAGACAATTTTATTTTTCAGTAGATTCACTCAATGCCAATGCATAATTGTACACTTAATCCATCATACTTAATTATCTTGTATCATATATTTTTACTACTATCTGGAGGTAAGTAAAGAAAAAGTATAGTTATGTCTTCTTGACACTTATATTTAAGAAAGAAACTATCTATAGCACTCAATACAATATTACAGTGATGGGATCCACATTCTAGGGTATATGTTGCCCTTAAGTGACGATGCCCAGTTCTGACTATCTGCAGGTCTCCTAGCGATTATCATTATTGATATAAACCTACAAGTGTGAAAATGAAGACTGCATTACATTCTTACATGATTTTTTCAAATAGTGTGTGTCTTCTGTTTCTCCTGTTTTCCATCATGTTGTCACCTAATAGGATAAAATGCTCATTTCTCGGAGGTGCTCTATCTCAATGTACTTGCTAGGACTCAAGATATCAGGTCATACTGTAAATGTGTTTTCATTGCTTTCTTTCGGTTTTCTATTTGTTTACTCATGATAAAATTATAGCAATATGTACGTCTTAAAATTTAACTGTTCTCTCAAGGACTGGCCATGTTTTAAAATCTGAGCATGTTTTTTTTGGATTTTTTTTTTTTTTTATTTTTTTTCCCCCTAAGGTGATTATATTATACAGCATTAGCTGCTATATAGGGTTGGAGAGATCAGCAGTATTTCATGATCTTGAACACCTAAGAAATATATAACCATATAATTTAAAAAAGACAAGATAGGCGCTGGTTGTCTTTAATCAAGCAGTGTAGTTTGAAGATTAAATATCTGGTGATAGACCTCTTACATCACGCCATAGAAACTGTAGATTTAGCAATAGGGTGGGTTGCAGGACCACAGTGATCAACTCTTCTTCTAGCTAGGCATCATAAGCCCTGTACATCCAGTCAGTTCTTGAACATTTCCAGTAAGCTTCATCTTTTCTTATGTTGTTATAAAGAGTTTTGGATTCAGCTTTTATGATTAATAGAAAAAGTAGTTTTCCTATCCAGGCTCATAGTGGCAAGAGAAGACAGGAGAAAGAGAGAGAATTTGGTTTCATTTACATACTGATAGCATTTTTGTCTGCCTAGTGGTTACTACTTTATCCAGACCCACATCCTCGAACATATCCAGGTACCTGACTTCCACAGAAGGAAGAAAAATGTGGCACTATATAAAGGTTAAGTAGGATTGAAGAGAAATTTTCCTGTGGTCTTTACAAGTGCAGGAGCCAGATGGAGATGCCGTTTCCCATTCATGCCCTTGGAGCACAGCCTTCCTGAAGGTGAGGACCACAGGCCATTTCTCCTTTTCTGCCTCTTCAGCAGTACAGTGGTGTTTGGGCTGGTTGCATTCAGGCTTCTAATGAGGATGAGTGTGACTGTCTAGTCACTAGGAAGGAAATCAGTTCCACCAGTTCCCCAAAATCTACACCCAGTGTGAACTCTGGCCACAAGTGAAGCCTGTGGTCAGCCTCAGGTTATCAGGTGTGAAAGTTAACTAGAGCCAGCATATGA
Organism: Malurus cyaneus samueli; assembly: GCA_009741485.1. Classification (NCBI taxonomy): domain Eukaryota; kingdom Metazoa; phylum Chordata; class Aves; order Passeriformes; family Maluridae; genus Malurus; species Malurus cyaneus. The sequence continues at coordinate 4,158,943 of CM019224.1, forward strand.
TTATCTAGATTCAGCATGGCCTTGATAACAGCAGTTTGCTGTTTAGCAAAGTTGGTTCACCTAAGAAGCTGAAAAGCACTAAACAATTGCAGAGATTTTCAGGATAAGTCTGAGCATTATCCCCCTATGCTTTTCAGTGGGATGAAAATCCTGCCAGTGTTTCCAGCTAGTTAAGAGTCCTTTTTATTCCCACTCTCTTCAGATGGTCTTTTAAGATGAGACAACAAATACCCTTTTTCTTAGATAAGTGCTCACATTTAAATATTGTCTCTTATCCCTATGCCATGTCTCTCACTTACATGCTTGTCACTGCCACACAGTTTCTGCACAGAATCAATTGTTCTTTGGGCAGGTACTTTGGAGGTAGTAAGTTACTCTTCCTAGGCTGTTGATGACATCTTAGACATTATCTTCCAGTGAAGTGTGAACAGCACCTACTGAAAGAAATCCAGAGCAAAATTAAGAGTCCTGCATGTGGCACAAACTGCCTGTTTTAATCTTGAATAGGAGATAAACTATTTCACAGTTGGATGTGCAAGTTTATTAGTTGTCTAGCATGCTGCTTCTTTTCCAAAGGACAGACACAATCTTCTTCACAACCTGACAATTCCCTTCTTAGTGGTTAACATTTTATGGCCATGCCAATTTTTGATGCTGAGATGTTGACTTTAAACTGCAAGGCATGTCTAACCTGTGGTTTTGCAGGTGGAGCAGCCTCTCACAAACATCCTGGCACAATACCAGAACCGGACACACTCAGTGTTTCCTTCTGCCAGCTGTGAGCAGTGATTCTTCTGGCTTTTGATAAACACCAGGCCAATTTGGAGAACTCACTGCACTCAGTCTCAACTGCAACATCAACATCTGCTTTGGGAAATCCTCTAACTCTACAAACACCCAAATTCCCTGGTGTTTGTCAGGAGCGTCCCCAGTTTTAAGCCTTGTCCCAGCAGCAGTTCTTTTGCATGGATGGTGGTGCATACCCCCTCTCACAGTGGCACTCACTGTGATTTCAGAAATGCTCATTAGGCCTTTGCCTCAATTGATGACACTCAGCTAAGCTTCCTTGGGCTTATGCAGCAAACACGGTGTGCTCTCAAGGAGACTTCAATGCTGGCTAGAGTGAGCTCCTCGTTATATTTAGCTGTAACCAAGTTACCTAAACATATATTTTTCTTGCATTGCTTAGAAATTGTAGAATGTTAAACCTATCATTATATGCACTTTCAAAGAAAGTTACTGACCTGAATAGGGGCCAGGACAGAAAATTACTGTGACAAAAGCAAACTCTCTCACAACCCTATAACCAGCAGTTCTAAATGAGACCCTCCCTGGATCGTGGAGGGCTGCAGCCAACAATTCCCTCTGAATGGGACTCTCCAAAGAGCCAGCAGATTCAAGTTCTTTGTATTTGTAGGACCACTGCCAAAAGCCAACGATGGAGCCTGGTCCGTAACACTCTCTAATTACCTATCTGAGGCTCACTCGTTCACACCCTATAAAACAATTGCCATAGGCCACCGGCAAGATACTCACTTGATACCAGAGGGCTTTGTCACAGATTTGTCCAAGTCCCTTTAGTGTGGTTGCTGGTGATGACTAATACCAATAGCAATTATGGGCTATTAAAAAACCATAAAAGCGTTCTTCCCTCTTTTCTCATCCCCAGTGGCAGAAGAACACTGCAATCATAGTCTAGAGTCAAGCATTACTCGATAGCCCTGTCAGCATCCATCGTGCATTGTGAACATATTTACTGGAGAAAAAGCAAGTAGGTCAAAGATAAACAATATAACAGCATAATCAGTAACTCATAACAAACAACGTATAAATGAGGTATTTTATCATTACAAAAGTGCTCCCACCCTCTACCTCATCCACACTGGGACAAAGACAAATGCGTTGTTACCATCAGCCCAGTGCTCTCCTCTTTCTCATGAGACAAAGACAACTTCTCAACATTTCTTAAGCCAGAAGACGGTAGGTGGTACATCTGTAGGGTTTCCTGTATTTGTCCAGTTTCCCAGCAGTTGTGTTGTCCCCTGTCCCCAAGGCACAAGACAGATCATGAGCAACATAGGACAACTCCTCCAAAGCCGAAAATGCTGGTGTACCTACACTGACTGCTCTCTTGCATAATGACTTGCCTCGCTCTTTTCTGTTCCGCACCACCCCAAGGGTCTCTGTTCGCTTTGCTTCTCTCGAAAAAAGAACCATAAAGACATTCTCGTGCACCTCACCTTCCTTCACCCTAGTACCACATTTCCCTTGTTGTAAGTAGGTGACAGTGACGAGCCACACGCACACAGCTTCTAGCCCTGCCTCCGTCTATGTGAGTTGATGATATTTAAATCTTATGCTCTTATCTCAGTAATTTTGAAATAGATTTAACGCTGTCGTACCTATATAGGTCCTGTGTGATCGTCATGCCTCATTTAATTGTCTAAAGATCTTTTTCTTGTTTTATAATTTAGGTGGTTCATAGATATGCTTCTAAGGTGTTTTATAACTTTCTAGGCCTAAATACATTGGTCAAGTCTGTAGCTAAGTTTGGCATGTAGGGTCACTCTCAACTCTGATGACTTCAACAGGAGGTTTCCCTCTTCAATTCCTTTTGTTTCCATACCTTTCCATCTCCTTTAACCTTTTTCCCATTCATAACCTCCAAATAGATAACATTCTTTATTGCGCTTTCACATTTTTATTAAACTCGGTTTTGCCAACAGCTTTGCCAGTCAATCTTTGAGTGACCGAAAACACCATTCACAACAGCATATCAGAGACCTCACTACCCACATAATTCTCAAAATCCTTTGTCACCCAGACCTCAGCTGAATTTCAATTTGTTTCCCTTCTCATGTCAAATGCAATTGACTTCTGTATCACCTGTTCTTTTGCCTCTTCTCCACCTTCCCACTTTAAGGAATGAACTCTTGGTTTTACAGCATCCAAATGCTCCAGCTTCTTCATCTACCCTCCTTCACTGCCTCCGCTTCCCTCTTACCCTCGAGGTCAAGAGTAGCAATTTTCCTGACTCTCTGATCTTATAGAAGTCTCTGGCTTTTCCCCTACCCTCACTCTTAAGACTGACCATTATCCCTTTACTGCCTATGAACTTCCACCACACCAGGAACTTAAAGTTCCTGAAAAGTCACCTTGATCAAAAAAAGAGAAAAGATCACGTGGTAACTCCTCTGGATTAGTGCAAGTTCATAGAAGTCCCTTAGGATCTGAAGAAAGGACTGCTGAAACGCTGTCCCATGCTAGAGGGGACCCTGTGGACTTCTCTCTCACTGGCTTACACGAGTATTGGTTAGTAGTGGATGGATAGATGGATATGTTTCCTTCTAAAATCCCAGGTTTCCACAGATACAGAAGTCTCTTAGGTCTGTTAATTATTTTCCTTCCACTTCAAATTTGTCTGCTGTGGGGGCTTCAGTTGTTCACTGCCTGTGTCCCAAAACCTTCACACTCCTCTGCCCTACCAGTCTTTCATCTATCTAATCTTTCATCAGTCATCTTCAGTCTCCTGTGCCCCATTTATCGCTCCCAAATGAGTTTGGCTGTTTACTGTGCCACCTTACCTGCTTGACATCTCTTTGATGAACCTAGATCAAATTCTTCCTGTGAGGAGCCAGTTCTTCCTGTTGTTTCACACCTTTCCTTTACATCTGCTTAGGCTCTTGCTGCAGTTCCTGTCTCATCCTTTAATTTCAGGGGTCACTCAGCTGCCTAAGAGGTGCCCCAGTTTTATACCCTGAAAACCTGGCCTGTTTGTACTTTACGTGCCTGAAGTGAATGTGTTTTAACGTAACTCCTGCACAAGTCTTAAAAGAGTGTGATTAAATATGGGAAGTCAGCAGTTGAGTAGTGCATGGAAGAATCAGTTAATGAAAGTGTGACATTTTCACCATCTGTAATCAAAATCTGTGTTCCAAACTAAAACTCTCTCCACAGCAATTCCTACGTTTCCTCCGTACAAGATCCAAACCTGGTGAAATCAGTGAAATGGGAGTGGGGGAAACCTTCCCTGATTTCAGTATCATTTACATTACACCCCTTATTTCCTTCAGCAATGATAAAATGATACAAAAAACTGGGACTGTACAACTTCATTTTATTTTGTGTGCTTTTATAGGATATAAATAAATGACAAAATTACAAAATTTATAACTGGAAGCCCAAGCATATTTACATAAGTATTTGTTGCAGTGAGGCTACTATTTACTGTTCTCCTATACAATTTTCCTTTTGGTACCATATTTTTAGTGTTAATTTTTTTTTTACTGTCAGTTGACTAAGTACATATCAACAGTGAATAAGCAAAAATATGTACAAGGAACTATTTTGTTCAAGTAAATTGAATACGGTATTAAAAGTATGTCATCACTCAGCGCTATGATTAGGTTTAACTAAACCATATACAATTATCAGTTTTAAACCAAGTTCAATTATCCATTTTTTGGAATATACCAACTGATGATTCTAACTGAAAAAACTTCATGCTGGTAATATTTAATAATAATTAAATAAAAACATTTGGCCCAACCACACAATTTATCAATATCTCTATAATGAACTTCAAAATGGGTTCTACAATTTTATGGATCTGGATAGAAACAATATTATGTTTAAAATAGTCAATTCTCTTCTACTCCAATGTCCTTTATAATGTATATTTTTTACTGTTCTTAATTCGTTTCTACATAAAATATACTCATATGGATATTTATATAAATTCTTCCAACGACATTAAAAAATTTAAACCTTTTTAAAGAAAATTAAGTAACTTGTGAAAGACCAAATATAAGCTATTATGCTGTTTTATCATTGACTTTTGTTCCATGGAAAACGTTTTTATTTACCCTTTGGAAATTTTTTACCTTTTTAGTTAGCTGTTTTTTATCCTATGAAAATGTTTTTCCAGATTCATAGATTAATCATATCACTCTTTTCCGAAAAATAAGCTTTCTGTGCACAGATAATCTGATTAGCAAAAATCCATGGTTACTTGACTTTTTAACCACTGATGTGGATTCATTTTTTTAAAATTACTGTGAATTCATGCCTGTGATAGCAATGTTGAACTGCTATGAAACTATTGTAGTAGAATGGGACCCATTCACTTTCATTTCCAGACTGATCACACAGTAACTCCAGTGCACTTGATGCTTACAACTCTTTATAACTTTTTTCATAATGCTGTTGTGATAGGTAGTAGATCTTTATGTACTATAACGCTTTAAAATACAATTGATACTTTATCATAATTAACCTGTTTCTTCCATAAATATATTCATATGTTTCTCCTATTGCACTTCTCTTTCCATAAATATATAGACTAATAAGAATATTGTTATGGTCGGATATCCTTCTTAAATTAGCCCCTTTGTGTGCTAACCATTCTATAAAGGACTCCGTTCGCTTTCTACGCTAATTGCAGAGGTTCCTGATTTCTACCGTAGAGGATTCAAAGTACATTAGTGTCGATGAATACGATGATATAAAAGGGTGCAGGCGCACACAGATGTCTAGTGATAAGAGTGTAGATTGCGCCTAGATTATCTTGTCCCAACGTCTTTGAATGGAATGTTCTATTCAACACAGTAAGATTATAAAAAATTGACAGTTGAGATCTTTATCACAAATAAATTCTATTATAGTTAATTCTCCAGGTGTCGAGTCTATCTTGGATTTATTAGTACTGCGAAGGTTTAGAAAAATGGACTCCCAATCAAGATACGCTCCTACTCATAAGCAGCCGATAGCATTAGTGTTATTGAGAGCTTTTTTTTCTTTAAAAAATGTCTAGATTACTAATTAAGAAATCATAAGAAAGTCACTATCTGGGCCAGATGTACATAAGAGATGATGTGAGCACTCGCAATATTGAAAAAATTAATCGGTTTCTCACTTCCTCTTGTTGCACTGTCTTAATTTTAAGTGTCTCATTTGTTTGGTTTTCATTTGTACTGTCAGTGATCTGCAGGAAGTGAAGAACTTATCACCAGAATGGACTGTTCGCCTTTATTGTGTTAGTTTACAAGGCCCTCTACAGGTGCAGGCTTCTCTTCTGCTTTGGATGCGAAATCGGTTGCGCATAAAGCATAGTGGGCCTGTTGCTTGGCTCTACTTGTTTTTGATTGACTGCTTGGGTGCAGAGGGCTCTAGAACAAGCGAAGCCTAGTGGGTGACTCAGTTTTTGATTCAGCATTAAATTGTCATTTCTATACTTTGGTAACTTAATGCCTACATTGTTGGCTTTCTTCGTCCAGGGTCCACTATATCTCCAGAGTAGAATTCGCCAAGAGAGTCTTTGTCGGATGTCTAGTTCTTGCATTTTAAGATAGATGCAAAATACAGACGGATACCTATCTTCCGTGCAGGCCAGCTTGTAAAAAGCAGAGGGTTTTCTTATAACTGAACAGGTGCAATTCCTGTATTAACAAAGTCTCTCGTTGCAGGCAGCAAGTCGCTGGAGTCATTAAATCTAACAGTTCTGACATGGTTTCTTAACAGCTCCTAAGTGCCACTTGATGGATGGCTGTCTGGAACGATATCCTCATTCCTGCTGATATTCCCCACCAAATCCAAGCCATACAAAATGTCTCAGGATCCCAGCAATCACCTATTAGCAATAAATTATTCCATGGCACTCCAGATCTCGTGCAGTCATCTCCAATCCACCAACCCCATATGGCATTTGGAAGGGATTAGGCATCATATGGATAATATGCACATTTGCAGTTTTGTTAGAAATGACAGGAAGGGAAAGAAATTTCAAAGCCAAGTTTCACTGGGAGGGGTAGAATGCAATTTTCCCTCTCTGTGGATTATTGGGGGCTAGGTGACCTCTTTCAGGTCCTTTCAGATGTAGGGTTTTGTCCATGCCCTTCATGCCCCATCCATCCCCATTGTGCCCACTCTGGTTTAAGTAATAAATGGGTTTTTGAAATGTCTGTGAAGCATCTGTTAGTGCCCACTGCCAAAGGAAGCTGAACTATATGTCCAACCAGTTTAGACAACTCCTATGGGTTTTTGGCCACTTTAATAAAACAAAGGAATGGAGAACTCATTTGGAAATTTCCTATAAACCAAGTAAAAGTTTAATTTTCAAAACACAACTTGAATTTTATGAAGAGAATCCATATCAAATATTATATAGGCAGAACCCACTCTATTTCATTCAGCTTCTGGAGAAAAATAATTATGTTCTTTACAATTTGAAGTGCATTTGTATTCCTTCCAAATAGTCCTATTACAACAAATGAAGTACTCACTATACATCTTTTTCCTGCTGCTTTTCAACTTAAATTTAATTTTCACATAGATTTATTTAAAACAATTCTCAACATGACTCAGCCAAATGATGAATTTATTGAGGGTTCAGTAAATGTGCAATCTAGTTGAAGTTAAAAATGGCTACTTCGTAATTCTGTGCCTAAATGAAATTACCCATTGTAGCCAGCTATGGTGCATCCATTTAAAGTCTATTTCTTAAGGCACATATTCAATCTTTAACAGGAGGAAAGCATAGTGGAAATATGTTAGTAACAGAAATATGTATATACATGTATATAGCATTAATATTAAGCAATTTTTTAGATTATTTTTTCTGTTGTCTGAGCCAGCTTGGGCAGTTATTGGTGTACACACTCTGTGTGTGCAGAGAATTCACTGCACACAGGTGACGGATCATTTTTTATTGCTCATAGTACATGGCTATCTCTGTCCAAATGTAAATAGTTTAAACTTAAGAAGCAAAGTTTAATCAAATGAATTGCAGAGCAATGAAAATATTTGTAATGAGATATGGGTGCAGAGAAGGTTTATGATTTGTATTGATGATAGAACAGATTGTGTGAGGACTTTGCCTCAGGCAAGGTGTGATTCTGTTTTCTGTCCCATTGTTGGCACAAAATCAGCAGTGACATCAAAAGTGAGTCTGAATCAGCCTGGCTCTCATAAGGAATGCTTGGGTTTCAGTATGAAATGTTTCCAAATTCAGCAGTTTGAAGGGTGGGACCCAATATTTTCTAAGAAACTGAGGTCCCAGACAGCTGCCCAGCAGGGGGATGCACCCAACTCTCCTCTTATTCAGGGGTTTTAGTCAAGTTTCCCACATTAAGTTTGCTCAGGATAAACGTCATTTCTCTTATCCAAATATATAAAATTTGAGGTACTTAACTCTGTCCATATCACCACAGCTGTGTAGCAGCTGCAGACTTGGTGTGTAACCCAAAACCCACCACATTTTGTGGAAGAGCTTCCATCCTCCTCATCATTCTGCATTTCCTGTTTCAGATGTCCTTTACACTGATTATTCAGGAATATCCTGACTCATGCAGAGAGATTTCCATTGCTGCCTTTGCAGAACTCATGGATATTCAGGAACACACCATTCCACATCCTCCCAGGCTCCACAGTTTCCTTTGCAGCCCACCCAGCATGCAAACGAGACTCCAGCCAGATAAATCACTGAGACTAAAACTACTTTATCCTTTCTGTAAACAAGACCAAGAAAATCCCAAACCGTTTCGTTTTCCTTCCCCAGCATTTCCATTGCTGACATTCCAAGGCTGACAGCTGCATGCTAAGGAGATGGGCTGGCCCTGGAATTGTGACAAGGTAAGCGGGGAACCTCCAGCTTGGGGAGGGAGCTGTCCCTGAGTGTGTTTTTAACCCCAGCACCTCGGGGGAAAGGCAGCAGAGCTTATCCAGCTGCCTCTGAGGGCTTCCCTGTGTTTTGGGCAAGATGCTGAACCTGTCTGTTATCACAGCCTCTTTGACAATGTGTAAGATCACACCCTGCTCTACCCTATAAAGAACTTTGTGACTGCAGTGTTACTTCTTGATACTGGATTAATGGAGTGCAGCAAATACTCAGATATTGATTATGAGGACTCATTTTTCATTGTTGATATCTCCTGCCTGCTGAGCTGTACAGCAAAGTCTGGAATTTAAAAGACTAACATGTTCAAAACTCCAGAAATTTCTCACTTCCTGTTGTTTTCTTTACTTTAAATCACAGGGGATGTACCATGCAAYGGTTTTAACCAGATCCTGCTTTAAAATCTCTTAACCTGTGCATCAGAACTTTCCAACCAACATATTTTATTGCCAGAACAGTCCATCCAAAAAATAGTTTTATGTCACAGAGCCACAGCATTTCCTGAAAACCTTGCAAAAGCATATGGAGCTGCTCCTCGTTTGGCTACTGATGTTCTCAGATTTGTGTAGATTCCCCACATGGCAGCACAAGGGGTTGCTTTCTTTGGAGAATTTAATTCTCATGGAGTACAGCTCCAAAATAGTGCTGGAGCTTGGATTTGTATGAAAGCCTCCAATGTTCCTGGGTTCTTCACAAGGCTCATTAAATCTCTGAAGTTGATAGCACAGTCTGTTTTGTCTTCTGTATTCAGGGACTTGGAAGGTAGAGAAGGCATTTGGGTTTTGTTATTTTGAAATCAGCCAGTGAAAGGGGCCTGCCATAAACAAAGCTTATGAATAAATTAATGCATCTGACAAAGAAGTTAATGATCATATGGACTGAGCCCAAATTCATGATCAATGAATCATGTAGGCTGCTTTGTTTAGGCTTTGGCAAATCAATACTCCATTTTGTTAAACAAGTAAAATAGATTTTTTTAGGGGGTGCTCTGGGATAATTTTTAAATATAAAGAATCAGACAAAGAATATCTTCAGGGGTTCTCAAGAGTATTGCTTGGAGCTTTCTAAATTACTCTGCTTTTTGGGATTTATTGTCTTGTAATGCTTCTTACTAGGTGCCAACACACAGCAGATAACCATTTACAGGAAAGAAGCAGTACCATTTAGAAGGCTCCATTGTAGGTACAGAGCTGTGAAAAAGCTCATGACATTGCAGACTCATTAGTAAGGTCTAATTATAGAAATACATAATTACTTAGAATGGAAAAGACGTTTAAAACAGTCCACTTGTTGAGGGGGTCACTGCCTTAGATTGCTGTTAAAAGAAGAGCAAAGAGCAATTGGTAAACAGGAGGGATTGGCAAAATTCGGGGATTGCTAAACAGGAGGAGCCTCTTCATTTCATTCTCTCCCTGGCTTTGTAACAACCAGCACATGAATATTTTTTATTTTCCCTTTATCATCTTATGTCAGAGTTTTGTTTGAGGCAGGTAATTAAATTGTCCCTCAGAGTCCTGCCACACCTGTGGCAGGTAAAGAAACCCACCAAACCTGCTGGGTTTTTTATGATAGAAAGCACAAAAATCAAGATTCCTAAAGGGATTTAGATACATGGTGATGCAGATAGATCCTGCTCAACTGCTAAGGAATAAATTTAATTTGGATGGTAGAAAGTTTCTATCCAGCAGCAAGATGATGCCAATTCCACAGGAAGAAATCGAAATAACTAACAAGTGTTCCTGAGAGTGGACAAACTGGTACCTGGTTTTCCAGAAAACCTGATTGGTTTTTTGAAAATTACTGCTGCAATATCAGATTCCAAGGGATAAACTTGTTCAGATTCACTTCTGATCCTTGCCTCCACAGCATTTCCAAAATGGATAAAACACAAGAAATTATTAGTTCCTGAGGAGTGAAATCCAGCTTCCCAGCCTACATTCTGCTCCAGAAATCCTACAGATCCCACCAGGCATCTACATAAGCTTGGAATGCCAGCACAGTTCCCTAATTTTGGGCCCAAAATTGTTGGGTCACAGCTGGAATTACAAAGGGTGTTAGTATTGCTGAGTTTGCAGCTGTCCTCTAGGTCCAGCAAACTCCTGAAATTCCTGTCTGTGCAGCCCAGTGAATTAAAAAAAAAAAAAAAAAAGAAGCCCCAAACTTGAGAACAGAAAGTTTTTAGGCTCATCAAGAAAATGACAGTGTCCTGCACTCGATATTGCTGGAGCGAGAGTCCTGGAACGTCGCTCCCGGAGAGATGTGAGCGCAGACAGAACGCCAGATCTGATTACAGAGATCAAAGTGGCTGCTGCTACAAAGCTCTGAGAACTCGCAGCTCACATTGGCAGAATTACATTTGTGGCTAAGTGGAATTTTTCATCATCACAACAATTTGTTTTGGTACTTAACAACGAATATAGGGGCCTAACTTTAAGTAGCAGAAACACTTTGGTTTCTAAGAAAAACTGCAGTGCTGCCCAGCTTCCCAGAGTTATTTATTACCTTCAGCAGCACATCTTATTATAAAGGTGTTCAGAACCACTTTCCAGCAGGAAAACAACCAGTACTGAGATGGGAATAAGAAATGACCCCTTCTCCTTGCCCTCTTGGCCTCTGGCCTTCCATCAGGTTTATCTATGCAAACACTGCCCTGCCAGAAAAAGACTCTGTGATTTTAATAAGGAACAAGAAGCTGCTGCTGAGCTCTGAATTAGGGATTCTGGATGGTCACTGCCTTGAGTCAGCAAAGAAAAGAAACCAACTGTTCTGCAAAGGATAAATTATTATGCCCTAAAATGGTTTATGTTCCCTTGGTTATTTGTAGTGAGTGACTGAAAGTCAGGTGGAGGACACAACTATTGAACAGATCACTGGGGACTCTCCCAGCTTTGGGCTTCTAAAAATCCTCACAAGTGTATCAGAAAATTCTCTGCAGAATGGGACAAAATGGAACAAAACAGAACAAGTCCAAATTAAGGATCACTCTTTACAGGAATGTGAGTTTAGAGATTGTTAAAGGAGCTAAAATCTGATGACTTCTTACCTGAGTTGGGTTATTGCAGTGCTTATAGGTACTCAAATAGAAGAGAAAAAAAAAAAAATCAAGAAACTGCCAGCAAACAAGAAATAAGCTCATTTACAGAAGTATAGAATGCATTTTGCAAGGCTGTTGTGTTGATATTCTCAGGCTGACACCAGCCAGGGGCAAGCTCTCTCTCCAGTAAAACAGAACCTGAGGCCTCCCAGCACATCCTAAAATCAGGCATTTCTTGCCTCTTCTACCATTCTCCCTGCCTGCAGATTCACACATTGCTGAAGGTGTTTTTGAGATCCAAGTACAGCTCAATAGTGGCAGAGTTAGTTACTGTCCTTTTTTTTTTTTTTAATCAACTTGGGATCAAATGTCCCAACAAAAATCAATGGACTGTTTCCTCCCTGTGTTTCTGAAAGCAAGAACAAATACCTGGAGCAGATAAAATGATGATGTTTTCCCAAGCCATTAGCATGATTCAAGTGATACACTCCCAAAATAACTTTGTGCAGAATCAGTGGTTTTTAAACAAGCATTTCCATTCCATTTGTCTATAAATATTTCTATTTTGGCATATCCTTTATGCAGCTGCATCAAACCCCTGTGTCAGGCTGGTCCAGGCCAATATCATCACCTCCAGAGCTGCAGTTCCTGCTCACTACAGGGCTGGGGTTGGAGATGATCTTGAAGGTCCCTTCCAACCCTGATGACACAGATGAAGGTCTCTCTAAGCTGAGTCTCCTCTCAAGGCTGACCAGCCCCAGCTCCCTCAGCCATTCCCCCTCAGGGAGATGCTCCAGCCCCTTCAGCACCTCTGCAGACCTCAGTGCTTCACCCTGAGGAGCCCAGAGCCCCACACAGTACCCCAAAACTCCCATAAATAAAAGAGTAAAAGCTACACACAAAACACGACAGAATTAGCATTAAATCTATAGAAAAACTATGGATTTTTGGCAATAGAAAGCCTGGATTTGCCAACAGTTTGGATGGCAGAGTTGGAACGTCTCACGTATTTTAATTTGCTTGATACAGCTCAATGTATCAATGTAAGTTGTTTTACCTACAGAAGTCTTGTAGAAAGCAAGTAAAGCTTCCAGGACCCTACTTTTATCTGAGATGGTGAAAATCCTCTCCATGCACAGCCCTCAACAGAAGCTTGGACATATCCATGAGCAGAACTTGTCCATGGCTCTGTCCATATCCATGAGCAGGACTTGTCCATATCCCTGTACATTTCCATGAGAAGGACTCGAAATTCTGCAGTTTTCCAGAGGCAATAAACAATGGGCATTGCATGGGGTAGGTGCAGGGAAAGGTGTCAAAAACTCTGAGAGAAATGATGATGTACACAGTATTTTTCAGCTCAGAAGTACCAATGCTGTGCCTCATTCAAGAAATCTTTTTGACAGTGTGGAGGAAAAGCTGTGATGGCCATGGAAAGAGAGAAAGACATGGAAATCTCTGGTTCAGAGAGAGCTTGGAGTGTAATAGAAAGCAAGTTGGCTGCATCTATCCCCAAGACAGAGATTTCACTCATCATTGTTACAGAATGAAAAATTTAAGAAAGCCCCAAGAGAAGAATTTTCTTATTTTATTCAAACGAAGCTTCCATCTGAAGGCACATATGCCACCATATGGGATACATTTCAGGCATTCATTAGGAGAAGAATAATTAGTCTAGCATCATACCAGGAAGAAAGGAAGAGGCCCAGAGGATAATTACTTTAGAAACAGAAATAAAAGACCTTGAAACTAAATTTGCTAGGGACAAGTCTATGAAAAATGAGAAAAAAAAGGAACCTTATTTGTGGGAATTTGAATTCAGTTATCAAGGCGAAGAGGAAAAGGGGCATGCCCACGACAGGATTATTTTTAGCTTGGGGAGAAGCTGGTACATTATTGTTTCAATGATTATGGAAAACATGTAGTCTCATATTTCAGCCATTCACCACGAGCAAGAAGCCTCTTCTGTAGTACAAAAGAGATGAAACACTTCCACATTATCCTAGGGAGAGCTGCTCTGTACGTCCTCTCTTTGCAAATACACCGTTAATAGTGCTACTGGTCATGGGCTTCAAATGCGACTGTGACCCTTTAAAGGCTGTCAAAAAGGATTATTCCTTTGTAGAGCTTCCTGTGAAACGACCTGTGAGAAAAAGAAATATCTGTATTATGTAAATAAAGCACAGATTGAATAACAGGAGAATAAAGAAGGCTCAAAAGTGTGTCAGACAGGGATTTTTCTGCGAGCAATTAAACACACTGAGATAGTGCTCTCTATACATCAACTTAATCCCAACCACGCATTGAGCCAACGTATCTGTACTTCACCTTCTGGAGGGGAACAGACTGACACATTATATGGAATAAAAGGCATGCATTGTGTCCTGCACCGCAGTCTGTCTCTCAAGCCTCAGGCCCTAAGTAACTAACCCTAATTAACTGTTGAGTTTGGAGTTCCTGTGCTACTCAAAGGGCCCATGGGAAGTGAGCAGTGACAAGATTTGGCCCTTGAAAAGAAGCGCCGGTGACTGGATTCCTCCTCTTCATGCCAGGAAACACCTGATATTCTGCAGCACCGGAATTGTAATGGGAAGTAAAGACTTGTCTAAGTAAAACCCTTTGATTGAGACAGCGGTCAAAGGGACAGCTCTTTGATGTCTGGAGCTCTTTGCAGCAAAGAATAAAATGAGATCTCGCATTGCTGCGTGTGAGACAGATGGTTTGGGTTATGACAGTGGTTCATTCACACGGGGAACACTTGTTACAATGCATTATCTTTTAAAGATACAGAGAAAGCTGTCTAACATTTTGTGACTCACCCACAGCATAAACAAGATAATTACCTGGTTCACCTGCTCGAGCTGGGAGATCGATTACGGAAGCTAATTAGAGACCTGTTTTAAGCAGATATGAACTCGTGAGTTTTTGTTATGGGTTCTTCTCCTCTTAACACACCGCAGAGAAAACCGTAGAACAACAGTGATTAGCCTTATTTCATTTTTATTGCTTTTCCCATTCAGAGTGAAACCACAGAAAGTCAAAAGTGTAGCTAATTTACTTTAGCAAGCTAGAAAATGTAAGTTAATTTCCTTGCTTTACTACTTAGAAAGCTCTGCCAGAGCATTAATGTCAAAGGAAAACAAAGAAAAAATACATATCCATATGGAATATGAATGTAGCTCGGGGTAGCTTGACAAACACTGGCAGAGAACACTGCCACACTTGCAAGGAGGGAACAGATATTGGCACTGATCTTTTGAGCTCTTGGTTATTTGTACGAGTCTAGTGCAGCAGAGAGAGGTACCAGGTTGGGATGTTTGGTTTCGGTTGGTGGTTTTAATTTTATTATTTTATTTTATTTTGTTTTATTTTGTTTTGTTTTTCTGACACTAAGGAATGCTTCTGTTTCCTTGGAGTACCCCTATTCCTGAGAATTGTGGTTCCCAAAAGCAGAGCATCCCTAGCAGTGCCAGTAAATTCCTGACTGCCCATATCTGAACACATCATATGTCTATGATCTGCAGTCAGTTCCCAGATCCATGTGTGCTGTCATACTCCAGCAGGAATCTCTGTAGAATCTGTTGAGTCTGCAAATCTCACCAGCATCTCTACCCACACGTGGGATGAAAAACACAAATTACTTTGGGAAGAAGGAAAGACTTCAATAATTAGCGCTTAAATCCCGAGTGCCCTGCTGCCTAGTGCAAGCTGCAGCTCTGAGCAGGGCACTCGGGCTCCCAGCCCACTGCAGTGACAAAGATGTGACAGATTTGTGACACCAGACTTGGGTGGGAACTGGCACTGCAGCTTGGAAATCCTGAGGAGTGAAATGTGGCCTGAACTGCACCTTGTTGGACACCTGCAGCAGAGCCAGAAAAGATACCTTGGCATTTTAGCCACACAATTGTAAACTAAAGCCTGAATTCATCAGGAAGATCTAAATCATTTCAATTTTCACCCAGTCTTTAGCAGACTGGTTTTGAAAACGTTCACCCAAGTTTTACAAAAACCAAACAATGAGGCACAAACCTCTGCCAGCTGGGAGCCAAAGTTGGGTATTTCATCTCACATGCCCAGCCAAGGAGGGAATCATTCAAACACCTTGTCTGCTGTCATCAGGTTGTTCATAAAACATGAGGCTTCCCCCGCTTCCCCTGCTCTTCTCCTGAGTGTGACAGCCCCAAACTGCCCCTCTGTGGTTCCTGTCAGTGCTGGTTCAGTCAATCCTCACCTGGTCCCTGAATCAGTGGAGGGGACACGAGCGAGTGACTGTTCTAAACAGCAGAACACTAACCTGAGTGAGGGAAATGTTAGCTCACATTTGCTGCCTCATTATTTTAAATATTTAAAATTTTATTTAATTAATTAAATTATATATTTTTAATATTATATTTAAATTTTTATTTATTAATAATAACCTTTATGGCTTGTGTAAGTGCAATAAGGTAAATATGTTAATATAGCTTGCCCAGCTTGGGGTGAAGCCCTGCCCCAAAACATCCCATACCTGCTGTTTCAGGCAACCTGGTAGGTGACACTCTCCCTCCAATCTTAATCCTAATCCTAGAAACTGTCTCCAAACAACAAATGTTCTAGGATGGATGACAAAGATCATCCAGCTTGGAGCTTCTGGGTCAGGCCAACACGCTGATGCTCAAGATTCACTGTCCAGTGAAAGCCATGCAAGTGAGGTACATCAGGCAATGTAAACTGTTAATAGGGTTAACCAAGAGGAAAATGCCCAGTAATTCAGCACTGCCAGGTATGAATTGTCTTTGGATGTGTCCCAAAGCAGAAATGGTTCTGAAAGGGTGTAATAGTTGGAGACAGACTCTGTAGCTGTGCAGTGCTGTCCATTCTTTACCCAATGAAAACAGCAATGGTAAAAAATCCATCAATAAATACAATATTGCACTGTAAAGCAGACCTGACAGCAAAACCAAATTGTGCTTGCGTTTGATGGTCTTTCACCTCTGCTGAAAAAAGGACTGAAAGTTTTCTCTTTCTTTTTGACTTTGAGAAAAGTGAAAGCGTTCACAAGAGCCAAAGAGAGATAATCAGTGTAAGAATGCAAGATGCCAAGGAAAACCCTTATGGAAATCAAAGTAAGAAAGGGAGAAAAAAAAAACCTCTCCCAGTGCCACCCAACAATATGGATTTAAGGAGGGATATTATATTTAAGAGGCCAGAGTTATATCAATGTGAAAGTTTTATGTAGTAGGTCTTTATCAATCAGACAAAGGTTGCATTTTCACCTTAGCTTCTAAATACCGCATCCAATAATTAATTTAACTGATATGGGACAGCTATATTACCCCTGAATAAAGTGATTTGTACAGATCTAAAAGCAAATGCCTCAGCAAAAGACAGGGTTGATCATTATTTCAAAGCTCTTATTTTCCCCCCAACCCTTAAGACTTGGGAAATTATTTATCTGACAATCTGAAAATAAAACTTGAGCTGTATTAGCATGTAGACTGCTCAATGAAAGGGAAAAAAAGTGAGGGAGAGGATTAATAAATTACATGCTAGAAATGGGAAACGAGATTAGAGGTGACATTTTGGCAATGTGTTCCTCACAGTGTAGGAAAAAAAAATGAAACAAGATTAGTTGGAGAGGAAAGAGGAAGTCAATCAGTAGGAAAAATGAAATTAGAAAACGTGAGAAAGCCTGTGAAAAATGGAGGAGTTGGCTGGGATGAGAGGTGCAATAAAAGTGATCTGTGGGCAGGAGGGACATCAGTGCTCTCCACAGGTGAACCCTCAGAGAATCAGGTTAGGGCAGGGCTGGGGGACAATGAGTGGCAGATGGAGGGGACAGCAGGGGAAAGCTGGGGCAGTTCCTGGTGATGCCATGAGAGCAGTGAGTTCCCCCAGGCTGGTTCTGTGTCCATCCTCCCCTGTGCTCTGCTGCCATTGCCAAAGGGTGCCAAACACAGCCCCTGCAGCCGAGAGGACACAGCCTGAGACCAGCCTGCCTGTCCAGTTTGTTTGTTTGTGTCCACATTGATAGAGCCCATCCTACAGCAAGCCCACAGTCTGCACATCAGCCTTCCTGCAGCACATTACTATGGCAACACCTCTTGGATCAGGGATATCGGACATCACGGCTCCTTCTGCCTTCAGCAGCAGCCAAAGGAGCGCTCCAGCCTTGTGCTGACAGCCAGATCCCTTCTTCTGTAGCTTCCCCAGCTCATCCTGGGCTGTTCTGACAGCCAGATCCCTTCTGCAGCTTCCCCAGCTCATCCTGGGCTGTTCTGACAGCCAGATCCCTTCTGCAGCTTCCCCAGCTCATCCTGGGCTGTTCTGACAGCCAGATCCCTTCTGCAGCTTCCCCAGCTCATCCTGGGCTGTTCTGACAGCCAGATCCCTTCTGCAGCTTCCCCAGCTCATCCTGGGCTGTTCTGACAGCCAGATCCCTTCTTCTGCAGCTTCCCCAGCTCATCCTGGGCTGTTCTGACAGCCAGATCCCTTCTGCAGCTTCCCCAGCTCATCCTGGGTCTGCTCTTCTCCCAGCCAGATCCCTTCTCCTGCAGCTGTTTCCAAGCTTCCTCAGCTTCCCCTGGGGCTGCTCCTCTGCCCGAGGATCCCTTCTCCTTCAGCTTCTCCACCTCCACCATAAAGGCTCCACTTCCTGCAGCTTCCTCAGCTCCTCCTGGGCTGCTCCTGTCCCAGTGGATCCCTTCTGCACCTTCCCCAACTCCCTCTTGAGCTGCTCTCCCAGCCACATCCCTTCTCCTGCATCTTCCCCACCTCCCCCATGAAGGCTCAGCTCCTTCAGCTTCCTCAGTCGCTGTCTTTTTTCCTTTTTTCCTTTCCTTTCATCATTCATCATTCTTTTTTTCCTTTCTCCCTCTCTGGCAGTGGCTGTTTGCAGCCTGTCTCCTGAGGGGGAACACATGGGCAGCTTAAGGAGCTGCCCCTCTACTCCTAGACACAGATGATCATGTGAAACTGATAATTATTGCTAATTGTGTGTGCTTACAATGGGATATGGCTGCCATGAAAGGAAAGTTTCCATGCCAGTGCTGTGAACAAGCTTGGGATCCAGAGCAAAATAGTTCATAGCTATAAAAATAAACTTTTTTGGGACAAGTCTTGCAAGAGCTACTATTTGGTCACTCTTCAGTGGCAGTTTTAGTCCCTGATTGTCTCAGGCCTCCAGTCTGTCAACCTGTCATCCATGGGATCCTAACAGGGGGGAAAAAAAACCAAACCAAAACCAACAACAACAACAACAACAAGACCTGAACTTGGGCTCAGTCCAGGACACAGAATGGTGGTATCCTGGTGGAATTCATCTCCATGTGAGCAATCACCTGAAAAAAATTATTCCCCCAGACAGGAGCAGATCTCACTGCCTTTGTGGGTATCAGTAAAATGCCCATTTCACTTTCCTGCATTCTTCTGCAAGATGAGGAGTGCAGGCTGATGCATTCCGTATGCAGGAGCAATTACCATCCTCTCAAAGCTCATGTTCCAACAGCAATTACTCCACAGCTAAGAAACAAGGCAGATGATTTCCCCCTATAATTTAAAAGCAGAATTTAACTAGCAACAGTCTGCTATGCCTCACAAATGTCGACTTTTGGAATCATAGTTCCTGTAACTTCAACTTCTCTGAAGAGTTACATCAATTTGTCAATGAAATTGAGAGTAGTTAATGTATAAAAGGTAAATTTTTATGTCTTAAGTCAGCAGGAATATTATACTGCTGAAATATTTATTAACCTTGAGAATTTGAAATGAATGCATGGTTTGCTTATGGTCTTAATGGGGCATCATTTCCCCTAAACCCAAAATGCAGGTAGATGTCTAGTGTTTTATACTAATTTATTGACAGCCTATTAGCATAATTTTACTTTTCAAGAGTATTTTATTTTGAATGATAACTTTTTTCTAGATTGTATCAGAACCCGCTTTTAATTAGGATTGCAGACAAATTTAAATTTGCCTTTATTTTCCTTTCTCACAAAATATCCTTTATTGCCTATTGTTTCCCACAGACTATTTTTTTTTTTTTTTAATGAAGAGGTTTTTTAGAATTTATATTCTCCTGAACAGACTTTATATAATGATGAAATATAAGAGTCTCTCCTACAATGACCTGCTGTGTTTGGAAAGCTTCGTATAAGGCAAGGGGTTAAGTAAATCTGCAGCTCCCTGGGGGTCAGTTTGCAGAACATCAGGTACATCCATTGTGTAATCTCCTAAAACTCTGCAAATGGAGTTTATCCTCTTGGCCTACTTGCTCTTTAAAATGGTGGCAGAAAACATTCTGAAATAAGAGCAACAGTTCAGCAGGGGAGATGTCAGGCAGCCCCTGACAGATGTAAAACACTCACAAGTGTTTATCAGATGATTGAATCACACAATCCCCAATTTGGGTTGGGAGGGACCTTCAATCTCATCCCAAACCCCTCTTCCACTGTCCCAGGGTGCTCCCAGCCCTGTCCACCCTCTCCCTGAACACCCTCCCTTCCATCCCTCTGACTGCCATCAGAACTCTGTTACACACACACAAATTTACCATCATTTAAAGAGCATCTCAAGAGAATCCTTCCTAGATTTTTAATCCAACTTGATAAAACCCTTAAGTCAAGATTCAGCACTCAGAGATGACAAAACTTTTGGTATAGAACACGTAAGAAATGCAGTTTAATCTCAGCATCACCCCTTGAAGGTTTTAATTTATCAAAGCATGACCAGAGAGTCAACATTCCCAATTTCAACCCTGCATGGCTGGACACTCAACAGTGCACTGAGTGCCATGCATTAGCTGATCAACACTCACACTTGTATCAGTAAGTTTTCAAGACACTGGGCCAATGTTTTCACCTTTTTTTTTTTTTTTTTTTTTTTTTTTTTTTTATGACCCTGAAATATATCTAAATATCTTATTATTTACAGTGATGCAACCAAAAATGTACCAAAAATACCTGGGAAGAAGAGTCCAGTAAGGGTAACAGTGTTGTACAAATCACAGGTTAAATTCCCAGCCTGTGAGATACCAGGGGGAAGATTTCTTCTGGAAATGTCCAGCATTTTGTGCATTGTGGGGACACAAACACAACACAGAATTAAAGGTAATGAAGGGAAAAATTGGCAGAAAGAACCAATGATTTGTAAAAGCCATTGGACCGAATGTGAGAGTACAGTTAATGATCACACTTTTCAGCCACTTTGATATAAATTCTGAAGAGGAAGGAATCACTAAAGTATGGCACAGTAGCAGAAGTACAATTTGCACACAATGTAATAAAGAAGAAAAATTAAAAGGGAATCAATGAAATTTGGCAGAAAGCCAGACGTGATGAAGCTGCTGGTTAAAAATGGCCCCATTATTTTCATTTTTTTGTCTTAAAAGTGGAAGATTTCTAAGTGGTGATATCGAGCTGGAGATTTAGAAAGCCATGTAAGTGTTGGATAAAAGAAAATGGGATAAAAAAACGAAGGAAGAAGATATAGAGGAAAAATTGTTTCTGAACATTAATGCCGTGTCCTAGAGGGTAGTACATAGCAGGACATCCAGCAGCAAGAACTGTAATAAAATATCTAAATGCAAAAAACAATCAAAGGTTAAAACACTCACAAACACAGGGGTATGTAAGAGTAAATGAAGTTAAAAGACTGTAACAACGATGACAGAAAAGGGAATAGGCTGAAATTGTATTTGAAATGGGTTTTAGGATATGTATAAGAAAAGAAAAAATGTTTACAAGGGCTGGAAGTGGTACAGTAGTGGGGAAAAAAGATAAAGAACACAAATTTTTTTTTTTTTTTGCCAGGGAATGACAGTAAAAGAAAATAAAATTGTATAAAAAGTGCCAGAGAGGTATCAAAGGGAATCAGTTTCATATAAAAGAGGATCAAGGAATAACGGTACCTGAAGATTGACACAGCTTTAGAGTGAGCTGAGAGCTGTCCCAGAATTCCAAATAAAATGGCACTGGGTCAGGTAAGATGCTCAGAGAGCTGCACAGATGAAACCACTTGAGGAAATAATTATAAGGAACCCAACATCAATATTCTAGGAGAGTGTCTGGTGAAATTCACTCCTGTGCAGAGGATCTTTGCAAGGCCCTGGCAGCATTTAAGATTTGGAGTTTAGCAGTTAGAGTCCCCAAACTCTCATAACAGAACTCAGAACAACTGATAAATACTAAGAAGGAGATAAAATTTGCAGAGGTGACACAATTTCTTAGGATATACACAGGACAATTTCTGGGAGTGTGATTACTCAAATCTGAATGAAGGTACAACACACAACACAAAGTCAAATTACACAGGCTTGGAAAGAATGAATCTTCATTGCTAAGTTCTAAATTAACTTCTTACAGTAAAGAGCAAAAAAAAAAGGAATCTCATTAATTTTGGACTCTTCAATGGAACCTCATTACAAAGAAAAGAGAACAATTCTACAGTTTCTCTAAATTGCTGCTCACTGAGAGAGACAAGAGCTGTAAAGACATCTGGTGCATGTGTGTGCATGTATTTGTGATTATTGCCAGTCTCCCATGCAAAATTAGTTTGTAATGAGATTAATAATACATGGTCAGATGAACTTTGTATCCAGCTGAATGTTGTAAAGCATGGAAAAATAGAAGAGGAGAGGGTGATGGAGTAAAACAAAAAAATGTGGGCAGATAAACCATCTCACTGATTTCTTATTCTTCATTCTCTGAACATTGCAAAGAGCCTTGAGGATTCCTCAGGTGTGAGGAACTCAATCAGAAAAGCCACAAAAAGCAGAGAGAGCAGTAAGTCAAGACAACTCCTAGGGCTGCACCTTGAAATCCAATCTGTAATTACACAAGACAATTTCCAGCCAAGCTTCAGAAGAGAATTAGAAGGCAAAGTGCCTGGGAGCCAAAAAATCTGACATGGATGGGGGAGTATTCAGCATTCCAAAACCATGATTATCCAAAGGCAGCATAGGTGTGAACTTCTGTGCCCTCCCAGCTCCTCAGCAGGGCCCTGGAAGGACAAAGCCAAGCTCTTTGTGAAAGCTGAGCACAGCCTGGCATACAAACAGTGCCCCTTGGTGTTGGTTATAAAACCTAAGGAGGGAGAGCAAACAGAGATACCACAATATTCAAATGGGTTTGTATTCAAAATGAAAAAAATAAGTGGGAAAAGCTCACTGCTCTCACTGCAGCAGCAGCTCCCTGGCTGGAGTCCCTGCTACAAAGGCACTTGTCCCTTCTGTGGGGTGTGAGGGCACTGCCACAGGAAATTCTCACCTCTGATATTCAATTTACTGCACGAGAGCATGCTCTGGAAAACAAAACGAAGCCTTTGCTTCTCTAAATAATCCTCCCTCCCTCACTGCAGTCATTGTCTTTGCAATATTTTATGGCTTGTCGTACAACGCTCTGGGATATTGTCCTACAGAGGATGTGACTGCACTGCTGAAATGAAATACCTGCGTGGTGTTCCCTTCCCACAGACCCACTGGAGCAGTGGCAGATGAGGCTTCGTGTTTTCTTAATATTTTGTTTTGATTTTTTTTTTCCTGTTTTTGCAATAAAAAGCAGAAAAAAATAAAAAAAAGAAGCGAAGAAGAAAACAAGCTTCACATTGATTTAGGACTTCAGGGAGAAGAATAAAGCTATTCCATCTATTTTATAAATGCAAATATGCTTATAACATTGATCTCACCAGTGTAAATCAATAATACCCAGAGCTTCCCTGTCCCCCACAGATTGTCTGCAAATTATAAATGGTGGTTACAAAAGTATAATCATGATGAAATATTATCAAATCTCATATTCCACTCATGCTGTAATTCAAAAAAAAATAAAAAGGATCAGATATCTTGGAACTTACAGTTTTGATGTTTTAATGAGCGCACTATGTTTTTTCTAGTGAAGCACAACCAATTAAATTGAGCATCCAATCTTTTGCTGAAGGAACAGTCTGCAGCTTCCAAATGACTGCAATTCTCTCTTTTGCCATTACAGGAAAATATTTTTATCCTGTCACCAAGCTCAGTGCACTCGGAAGCATGAAGCAGCTGACAGATGACATAAGTAGCATTCAATATAATCAGATTGGGCTGTGCATCTGATACAAGGAGCCATGGGAGACACAAGGAAACTCTAGAACATAACCTGGAATTCTGTCTTTTATTGTGGGGTTAAAAAATAAAAGTGCTTCTCACCTTTTCCAGAACTTCATTCCTGATCAAGATTAGCCTTTTGAAAGTGCTTCCAGTCTCTGAACTGTGTTTGTTGAAAACCTCGCTTACTAAATGTTTTAGAAACACAAAGGCCCCTAGAGAACATCACTGCTAGAAAATCTGACAGACTGGATGTCAGATGCTTCCATACTTCGAGCTTAGCTCAGAATTTTGAGCATCTAAATTTTGGACTGTACTGAATATAAGCCTGGCCTGCAGAAAGGAAGACAAGGAATCCACACCTCTCCAAGCCTGATGCACTCCTGTCATCCACATTCTCCAGATTCTGGAGAGAAGGAAGGACCGGGGTCACATTTCTCCTTTTTGCTCTTTGGGGAACTCCATGTCTGGGTCCAGCAATGGGCCAGCCATACACCCAGATCATTAAAATTAGAGAATCATGGAAAGACTTGAGTGGGAAAGGATCTTAAAGCTCATCTCATTCCGTGGCAGGGACAGCTCCCACTGTCCCAGGCTGCTCCCAGCCCCAATGTCCAGCCTGGCCTTGGGCACTGCCAGGGATCCAGGGGCAGCCACAGCTTCTCTGGGCACCCTGTGCCAGGGCCTGCCCACCCAAACAGGGAACAATTCCTTCCCAATCTCCCATCTGGCCCTGCCCTCTGGCACTGGGAAGCCATTCCCTGGCTCCTGTCCCTGCAGCCCTTGGCCATTGTCTCTCTCCATCTTTCCTTTGGCTCCTTCAGGCCCCAAAAGGCCACCCTGAGCTCAGCCCAAAGCTTCTCCTCTCCAGGCTGAACAATCCCAGCTCTCCCAGATATTGCAAAGATCACTGTAAATAAAATTTCCTTTAGTCAGAATCATAATTAGCTGGTTAATTTGTTCATAGCAGACCACAGGCTGTAAGTCTTGCTGCCTGCCTATTCACAGGCAATAATGCTGAAAGCATTGAACACTTCTTTCTCCACTGTTAAATGCTCAGTTTGAGTTTCTGCCATTTAAAATAAGAGTAATCTGAAATCTCCCTTATTGTAGAGAATGGAGGTATCAGGAGGTTATTACAGTGCTAATAAATAAGACAAATAATTTTACCCCTTGGTTGGCAGACTTTGAATATTACCAAACACCTTCCTCACTGACTGTTTTACGTTTAAGCTGCATACAAGCTTCAGGTGAGCAGATATACTTTTATTTTTCCAGAAGAACAACTAGCCAGTTGTTTTCTGACTTCTGAAACCAGAGAAGAGAGAAAGTTTTGGAAGATGTTTAAAGGCAGACACGAACCTGAGGACAGACTCCATCAATAACTCAGGAAACAGATGTTGCAGTGTTTGTTTAGGCTTTGCAAGCCAGTCAGATTTTTTTTTTTTTTACTCTAGTTTGAGAATTTCTTTTCCATGTTCATGTGTTTATTTTTGTCAAAAAGTTTCACATTTCTGCTAGGGAAAAACAAACCCAACCACAAGATCACACCTGAAACACTTGTGTGTTTGTTTTCCTGATCCCAGGGGTGACACCAGCTGTACGCTGCAGGTCTTTGTGCTCCTATTACAAAATTTGGGAGTTGCTGGTGCTTTTTAATGAAGCTGTTTTCAGAGCTAACCCCTGGGAAGGGAAATGCTGTTTTAGCCAGTTTACAGGCAGAGAGCTGCAGCACAGAGGGCACAGGATAGGGCACAATAATTTGAAATTGTCTATCAAATGACAGGGCTTGAACCTCTGTCTGGGTATTTCCCAGCCCTTTCTCTCCCTCTGAGCCCTCCCCAGGCAGCTGCCCACCAGCACAGGCTCTGCTCCATCGTGTTCTCCATCTCATCTCCCTCTGGGTATGAGACCACTAAATCATTTAAACCCTCTGGGACTCCTCAGGAAGTTAAATGATGAAGGCACGTTCTGAGCACAGCCACTCCTGACACACCAGGGACTCTGCCTCTTCGAGGGGACACGGGCAGTGGGGTGGAAAAAATAAACCCTGCAACTCCAGAAATGCATTTCAGAAGTGCCACAGAGATGGTTTTCCACACTTTTTGGGCTCTACACAGTACTAAGCAAAGGATTCCTGAGAATATGGTGGATGTTTCCTCTCTATTTTCACCTGATTCACTAGGGCAGCAGGAGACATTTTTTCAGTGTAAGGGCACTTACTAATGTTTGAAACTTGTGTAAATATCTGTGAATATGCTACTACTACTACTATTGAAATGATCAATATATTATGATATGATATGATATATGATATGATGTGACATGATGTTATGTGATATTATATTATTATACATCATGTGTATGTATTATATGACACTATAAAAAAAACCACAAAAGTAGAAGAGGATCTCAGCCCCTGAAGTTGTGAGTGTATCTTTGCACTTTGTATCTGAGTAAAACAAATTTTCTTCTTTAAAGCATGACAAAGCACATGGTGGAATTCTTGGGGTGTCCCATGCAGGGACAGGAGCTGGACTTGGATGATCCTTGTGGGTGCCTTCCAGTTTGGAATATTCTGTGATTTAATTGTAAACTGACTGGGTGTAATTCTCCATCAAACTTGGTTCTTGTTTCATGAGCCCTCTGAACACTTCCCTTGTGTTTTATATGAAGAGCCAATAATTGGCCTTATTTAGTTTAGATGAAATAAATAATTTCACAGCCACTTCTCATTTAATAAGGTTGGCCACGGCC
Source organism: Malurus cyaneus samueli (assembly GCA_009741485.1). Classification (NCBI taxonomy): domain Eukaryota; kingdom Metazoa; phylum Chordata; class Aves; order Passeriformes; family Maluridae; genus Malurus; species Malurus cyaneus. The sequence goes on from CM019224.1 coordinate 4,185,466, forward strand.
TGTTTTTTTCTCCTCAGCTTGTATATTTTTGTTTGGAGTGAACATAAAAGAGCATTTCCTTGCCTGCTGAGCGTTCATTAAAACCACTTCCAAATCTTTGCAGCCATTGGGGTCCTCACAATGTTCTGATCTTGCTGGCATATTGATTTAGCTGTGAAAACAACCCTTTCTTCAAATGATAATAGTAAAGTTATTAACTGAAAGTTATGAAGGACAGCTCTTCATCTAAAGACCTAAACTACTTGAAAAGGTTTTATAAATAGAACAAAATAACCAATCAAAAACCAAAAAATCTCTGAAGAAACAAGAGCAAGCCAATATGAAAATCACATTCTTTCTCCCAGAAGCCCATTTCAAACTGGCCATTACCTACCTGGGAATTTCTCATTAGTTACTTGTGGTGGTATGTACCTGCTCCTTGAGCTGGGACAGCCCTGAAATTAGCAGTAATAATGAGAATAAAGATAAATGTAGATAAATGGGGAACTCCAGAGCTCTGGTGTCTCCAGAGAGGCACCATTAGAGGGAGGAAAAAATGTAAAACTAAACAAGAGCAGCATTTCCAAGTATCCACTTGGAAGTTAATCTCAAATTTTCTGTTCCTCTTCCACAGAAGCCTGAGAAATACTCCCTTTGTAAAATTATAATTTGATGTTCTTTTAGGTTAGGGGTCTGAGCAAAATGTCTGGTGGGCTTTCCATCGCTCAGACTGAGGATGTTCTGGCTGAGGTGACACCCTGCGCATAGCACAGCAGGTATTTTATATATATTTACAACACAGCTGTGTTAAAAGCCTGGTTAAGCTCTTCATCACACCAAAACTTTGTAAATAACAGAAAAAAAATAACAAAATCACTATTTCTAATGATCAGATAATCTGAGAAAAGTTCTCCCTCCCCCCACCTCACTCTGCTGTGATTGGGAACTGCTGATTACTTCTCAGAGAAAGAGTTAAGGACAATTATGATAAAATTACAGAAGCCATAACTTTAATGTCAAGACAGAAGCATTGTGGTGCAGACCACTGTAATAAATGTTAAACAGTTGTCAAGAAAGAGCCAGATAAATTATATAATCCATTCTCCACATCTTACTGAGCATACAGAGCTGTAACTATTCTTCTATTAGGTCTGTCCAGGCTGACAAATTGTATGCTAATGGGTAAAATCTTAATCACAGAAATAAGGGCATGGAAATAATTCAGTTTAGCTAAGATGCTTCATAATTTTCAGTCACTCTTTCACTCATCTTAACTCATATTGGTAGTTCAGTCACACACCTCATCATCTCCAGAAAACTCAACCACCTCAGCAACTCCTCGGTAAAATTTTCCTTTTAACTCCAGTTTACTGCTGATGCCTCTCTGAAGAATTTTGTGTTACTGTACATTAAGGCCATCCTATAAAAACACAATTTATTTTTACTACATTATAAAAGAATGCCAGTTATCCCGGCACATCTGTGTTATCTGTGGGGTCCCAAGGGAAATAGCAGTGCAATGGCAGGGAATATGTTCCAATTTGCTTGGAAGCATTTTTACAGTCGCCAGGTGAGCGAGTAATTGCATCATCTCAGAGATGGGATGGCTCTGTGTGCACGGGGCAGCAGCACTGCTCTTGGATCTTGTGGCCAGTCTGGCTGGATAGGGAAATGAGGAATGGAAATGGAGCTTGCTGTTGGGATTAAACTGGGGAGTTTTCAGTAAGAAAGGATGCTTTGAGCAGCTGAATCCAAGCCGTTCAGTTCCATTATCTGACGCTGACCATGGTTCTGTACTCGGGGGAGGCTGAATAGATTCAAGCCCAGCCCTGGCTCAGCCAGGCTCAGCTACAGAGCTGGAACACCTCCAATTTAACAGGATTCCTCAAAGCCATCACCTAAATTACCAGAATCTTCTGAGCAAGACTGGGATTTAATGAGAGAGTTTGAGGCAAGCCAAGTATCCCCTAACGAGGGAAGGCAGGAGCGCAGGAAACCGGAGAGTTTTCCTGTAGAAAGCAAGATATCATCCCTGACTGGGAAGAACTGGGGAGTACATTACAGGCAAATACTTTTTAGGCTTTGAGGAGATTTCTCCACCCCCTGCTGCTCTGCCTAGCAGGGTTTTGCTCTCTCAGAGTCACTCTCTGAACTGCACAGTGTTCTCATGGCTCCCAGCTAGGAAGCAGGAGAAGGACTTACTGCTTTCTTACCTGCTAACATGGCATGCACACAGACTATTAGTGCTTGGCTTCAAGAGGGAGCACGCTCTGCCAAAGGTTTTACTGCCTCAGCCCACGGGCATGGGGGATCACAGTTTTACTTGTTAGACTGCCTGAATTTTCCTAGGGAAAAAAAAAAAATAAAAAAAAAAAATTAAAAAAAAAAGTCTTTTTACTAAAGCATTTTGAAAAAAAAAATATGTTCTTTCTCCTCTGAAGCAAAAATGCTTTCAAAAATAAAAGTGCAACAGCTCAGACATCCCCATGAAAAAGAGGATCTGCTGGAAAATATCAGTTATTTCCAGGTAGAATCAAAGGACTTTAGTTCACTCTCTCTCCCCCACACGCATTGACAACGCTCTAAAAAACAACTTACAACCTTATCTCCTGGCCATACATTAGTTTTAATGGCTCCTTTTTTGGTTGGTTGATTTTATTTCTTGTTTTAGGCAATTTTCAGGAAATCTTAAGCTTCCCTCCCATTTCCTAGTTCTAATTATTCTGCATACAACTCGTGATAGATCAAGAACTCCATGTTTCTAACAATGTGTTGTTCACAACCGGTGATCATCCCAAGGTTTGTGATGCTATAAATAGGAGCTGGGAAGCAAGGCACCTGCCTGTTGTTGGGATGTGCTGAACAAACAAAATGTATTCCTTTGCACTCACTAAATGGACTATTATCTTGTCCTTCAACACTCAGATGCTTTCCCTTAGTAAAAAAATTTAATAGATAATTTTACAGCTGAATAACATCTGACCTTGGAAGTGCTCATTGAAATCAATGAGGCAAGTTGATTTTTATGCAGCATCTATGCACTAAAAAGGCACTTTAGGCAATTCCAAACATGAGACAGCATAGCAGGAAACACAGAGAGTGCCTTTGAAACATGAAAGAGCTTGTGTGCTCTACAGGGCTTGGAGATCCTTCTTTGTGCACTTCTAAACAAGCGTTATGTGTTTTATCAGAGTGGGACTCATAAAGAACCTCCACAATCGCTGCACATCCAAGGGGATGTAGTGATCCTAAGAGTTTCAGCACATCACACTATTTCTAGCAGTTTGGGTGGTTTTTAATTGAAAAATCTCTCCAACGACTATCAGCACGGTTTTGGGTTTTTTTTTCCAAGACAACAACCACTGTTAAATGGACTTGTTTTCATAAGAGCTCAGCTGAAGCCTGCTATGATAGGCTCATATTATTAACATTAAATCTCAACATTTTGATCTTGAAAATCCAATCCCATGGGCTTTTTCCCAAGACAACAACCACTGTTAAATGGACTTCTTTTCATAAGAGGTCACTGAAGCCTGCTATGATAGGCTCATGTTCTTAATATTCAATCTCAAAATTTTGATCTTGAAAATCCAAACCCATACCATGCTGTTAATGTGGCAGCACATCTTTTAAATATCATTGTTTTATTTGTAGGTTATTTATTCTTTTTCACTTGAAGCCACTCCTCAAACAAATGCAAAATTATTTAAATTCTGATACTTCTTCTGATAATTTCAGAATTTCTGATAATTTCTTCTGTACTACTTCTGATAATTTCCTATTCGTGGAATAAACTCCCACATAAATATGTGTGTATTTAACAGATTCTTAATTTCTGGACATTTTAATCTGCAGAGTGACTCTGCTCTGACCTGAATTAATGGCTTCACGAGGTATAAAAGCCAGTGTGAAATGGAGTTCAAACCTAGGTTTGAGATCAAAAAGGAAATTTGGATCTGGGGAAAACCAAACAACTGGTTCTGCTTAACTGGTCCCCCTCCATGCCAGACACATTTAGTGTAACAAACTCCAACAACATTTTCCCCCGAAGAAAGCAAACCCACACTTGATCCCTGCTGGCTGAGAGCTGCAAGGCCACTAAAGGGCACATTTCCCTTTTGAAACACCAAGTTCTATAACACAGATCAATTACCCCCTACACAAAACAAATTACTAAAATATTTTTGAGAAAAACTCGCTGGAGCATAGATGTCAATTTCTTTCTTTTTTTTTTAAGCTAGGATTCAATTTTGCATTTCAATCATATTCAAAAAAATAATTTCCAGTGTAACTCAGTGGGATATTCATATGTGCTCAGAAGCTAATGAGGTATGGGAAATAGATATGCTATCATAAAAGGAAAATTACTAAATGAGAAAAAAATTTAAAAGGATCTCTTAGAATGAAAAAGAACAATTTCATCACCAAATGGGACTGCTTCTTCACTATATCTCTGGTTTTTGTCATCCCAAGTGGCCTGTTCATTTATGTAACTATTTTGGAACATTCTTCTGCTCTTACTGATTGAAAGAATCCTGTCATTAAACATCTTTGTAAAGAAGTGTAAAAAAAAAAGAAAAAAAAAAAAAAACAAGGTAAAGAATTGTATAAAAACCATTTTGAAAATAAAACTGTGCCCATTCTCTTTTGGTGATTCTGGTTTGACTAGAAGTGGTTCTGTAAGGCAGAAACCCAGCGAGGGGAGCACAGGGCTGTGCTGCTCGGGGCACTCCCTCATTACTGCTCAGGGAGCTGAAAATTCTCCTTCTCCTCCTGGGGCCTGAGTGCCCTTTCCCCTCAGACAAACTACTGCTCAATGCTTTCCCAGCTCTTACCAAACTCCAGCTCTTAATGAAATCTCTGCTTGGCTTAGGTTTGCCTGCTTGCAAACTAAATTTTGGCAATTGCACAAAGATGAGATGATTTGTGTGAGCTGAATCAAAGGCTCAGATACTCCAGGTGAACATGTGCCCTGCTATAATGAGGATACCTGAGGAAAGTCTGGGCTCCAATTTAAGGTGTGACCCTCCAACAAACTGGCAACAGTTGTTGGAAAAGTAGTCACAGCTGAATTAAAAATTCTCTTTAATTAAGAGCTACATGTTCAGAGAAAGTTAGTGAAAGATGTCTCCAAGCAGAGTAAGAAAAATACATATTCATATTCTGATAAGGCAATCAAGATGTTGATGTTAATATTAGAGCAATAACTTTAATTGTATTTCAGCAAACGAATGGCAATTAGAAAACAAATTATCTCAGAGAAGCATGTCTGCTGCACTGCTTAGCCCCCAAGGCAAGCCAAAAGCTAAACCTTTTTCTTGAATTTTAATGCAGAAGATAAATAGGCACACCTCTGGAATTATTCTAAACAGAAATACCATAAACAGTTGAAAGTTACTCTGAGCCACAAAAGTAAAAATTTCCTTTCCTCTTGGAGCGGGGTCTTTGTTGCCACGAGAAACATTTGCATGCAGGAGTGAAATATGACTCTGTGCTTTAAGGATGGGGAAATGGAACAGATGTTGGCCATGTTAATTAATGAGCTTTTGTGGTTTCACTGTCCCAGTTTGACCTCACCAGAGCTCCAGTCCCTGCTGCCACCATCGCTTCCCCCACACCGGGACGGGGGAGAGAGGCAGGAGAGGCAAAGTGAGGAAACTCGTGGGTTGAGATAATGGCAGTGTAATAGTAAAGCAGAATCTGTGCAAGCAAGCAGAGCAGAAGAAAGAATTCATTCCCTGTTTCCCACAGGCAGGTAGGAGTTCAGCAGCTCCAGGAGAGCAGGGCCACATCCCATGGTGCAGTTCCTTGGGATGGCAAACACGTTCACTCCAAACATCTCCCCTTCTTCCTCCTTTCCCCCCACTTTGTGTACTGAGCATGATGTCACAATTTCTGGAACCCCATGGTCAGCTGGGGTCACCTGTCCTGGCTGTGCCTCCTCCTGAGCCCTGGAGCCCCCCAGCCCCATCACTGCTGAGATGGGGAGCTGAGGAATCCTTGGCTCTGTCAGTCCTGCCCAACAGCCACCAACACAATTCCTGTGCCACCAACATCCTGATCCCGATCCTGAATCCAAACAAAGAAAATTCCCTCAATCCCAGCCAAACCCAGCACAGAACAGTAAATTATTTCCATTACGGTAAGATTTAATAGCAGCACAAATGCAATATGAATGATCCAAGCTGAATTTCTGTGCTACCTCAGTGCTGTGCTGATTCACAGTGACCTGCCACAACCACAGCCACGCTGTTTTCTGGCAGAAATAACAACTCACCCTGCTTTGTATCTGATCATATTTGCTCTTTACAATTGCTGCTAAGGTTCCTTGAATGCTGTCTCGCCTGGAAGAACCGTGGCCAGCCAGGGTGTGACTCAGTAGCCCCACGTTACCCAGAAATACTTTGGATTTTCACCAGGGCAACTGAAAACTAAATTCTGCTGTACCATTTCCATATGCAAAGTTATCTCCTGTGATAAAAATGCCTCATTCCAACAAAAATACACTCCTGTTTCAAGCCATCGGTGTTTTTCCTCCTCCCAGTCCACTCCCCCGGGACAATGTGCCCCATCTTTCAGGACCAAAATCAGCTCTTGCCATCCGTTCACCTCACTGCTGCAGACTTTCTGGTCTGTATGGTTTGGCATGGACTGTATTTTGCTAAAATAGTGGTAGCACAGAATGCTCAGGCATTACTCAGCTCTCTGTGGTTTCAGTCATGCTATTTAGAAAATTTATGAAATCTTTGTATCAAGCCTGAATGATTTTAATGCTGCTGTAACTGAGCCCACCCAGATTGCAACAGAAGATCGCAATTTTCAACCATCAAATTATGCATAAATGGTGAAAAGATGGCCTGCAGCTGAGATCCTGATCCTTAAAATCCTGCTCAGAAAGGAAATCAGGGACAATTTCTCATTGTACCTGCAATGCAACAGTCCATCTTGGTTCTACAAAGCAATTAAGTACCTCATTAACTTTAAGCACCTGCTTAATTCCCATGGCTTTGAAACCAGTGGGAGTTAACTGCTTGCTCCTGATTTTGTTCGAGAAAAACATGCTTGTTAAAACTTGGGAGGGGGGAAAAAAAAGAGGATTATGTCTGTTAAACTTCTTACAGTCTGGTTTAATAAACTTTAAGGTACTTGAAATTCATCTTTGTTACAGAAAGAATCAGATTGAGGCCCAAATGTGGGGTGATATTTAGGCTGTACTGTCACACAAAACATCAGACATCAGGTGGTCACACCAGCCCATTCAGAATTTGGAGTTATACTGATCCAGTCTCATCTGAGGGCTACTGGGAAAATGAGAAAAAAAGTCTTGGAAAAAACCCAACAGAAGTCTTCTTGATGGAGGCTTTTAGAAGACCGACCAAAATATTTTTAATGAGCATGATGTTCTTTCTTTTTAGCTTCAGTTTTACTCTGAGGACTCCAAGATTTGCATGAAAAACATGAGATTTTTGTCAAGAATGTCAAGCTGGTGGCAGCCAGGTGTTTTACAGCATTTTAAACACATTCACATAGCATATCAGAATATCTGTGCTCTCACTGAAGGAACAGCTGATGAAATACAGGTTGAGGCTACAGAGATGTGTCACAGACTCTTCCAAAGTGCACGAGGTAAACCCTGTGCTGTATTTTGCAGACAGTTAAACAGACAGCGCCAGCTCCCAAGGAGATATTTCCAGAGGAACAGCTCACTAAACCACCCACAACCACCTTTACATGAACAAATATATCAAAGGGTTCATTTTACATTGTGAGCTTCATCGTGATGCACGTATATCTAGATATACATTTCAATAAATAAAATTTGCCCTCTGGACTGCTGAACCCTTCAAAGCACACATCTGAAAGTTTTCTCCCCTCTATTCTGAAGTATTTTTTATTGCCTTGGTTAGCTGAACTCATTTTTTTTGCACAACACATTGATTCTAGTGCTTTTCTCAGAGAAGTTATTTACCTTCACAGGTGCTCAGAGGATTTCTTAGGAACCTTTTTTTTTATGAACAATGAGGTAAACTCCCAAATCTCAGACCTTGCCCCTTTCAGCTGTTTTATCAGAGATTTTGCTTCGCGGGAGTCACCTAAGCCACAGTGTCTCACCCACAGCACTGAGTCCTTTTCTACCAGACAGGAATTCAGCCTTGGGAATAAAACACTGAAAATTTGTTTTATTGTTAATTTTCATTACATTATAATTTAAATTAACCAATGGTGGATAATTAAGTATTCCACCAAAAGTGAGATATTTTCACGTCAGGTACCACTTGCAAAAGTTTTTTTCCTTTAACTGTTTTTTGTTTAGCTTTCTAGATGTAAATTAACTTTTTCAGTAACCTTTTCAAGCAGTACACTCTCTTAAAATGAATTGTGAGCACCACTTCTCAAATATGCCTGCATTGCCTTAACAACAGAAGACAGTGAAAAGCTGCTGAGGAGAATCCAAAGGGCTATTGGATTAAAATTCATGAAGGGCAGTTTCTCCCTTCAGTGTCAGAAGTAATTGCATACATGCTGAACATTAGAGCAGTTCCAGAAGTTGCAAACACATTATAAACAGAAATTCAAATGTGCTGCAATCCTTCTCATCTGTTGATGTCTTTCTGCATCTTATCCACTGATTTCCAGCCTTAAAGCTGTGATTGAAGCGGTCACACGGTTTAGGTAACAATCCAGATCAGGAAAACTTAATTATTTCCAATGTTGGAGATGCTGCAAGAAATACGTCTGATAAAAACTGTGCTCCTTCTGATGTCATGTGGAAAAGGTCCTGCAGTGATTCCTAAGCCACAATCTGAATATGAAAATGCATTAAATACACTCATAATTAATATATTTTCATCTATCTTCATCTCTTTTTTTTCTTTTTTTTTTCTTTTTTTTTCTTTTTTTTTTGGGCTGTTTAAGGCAAGCAACCTATACTGAGCACACCAGCTTCTGTTTAGATTCTTGGAGAAAAAGCTCTTCAGATTTACACCACAGTTTGTTAAAATTCACAGGCAAGCTTCCGTGAAGAGCACACTCCACCTTTTCCTTACTTTTAAGAATGTTTTGAAAACAAATCCATCATATTTAGCATTTGTACATGGTACTCAGCCGACAGGCTTAAATGTTACCAAGTGACAGAACTGGTACAAACCCAGCTGCAGCCCTGCCTCCTGCAGCAATCTGAAAGTCAAGGGGACCCTTTCCAGCCTGAGAGGAAATGAGAGAATTTTACCCCAAAAGAGAGAAGGCAATTTCTTTTGCTGGGGTTTAAAACAAGGATAACAGCACAGGTCAAACCCCATGGATCTATTTTTAATATAAACAGAGCGTGTTATACAATCATCCATACAATCTGTGTGTACTTACACATGCACTTGATTAAATTAATACAGAAACTCTACTTATTTACCAGAATTTAAATGTAGATTTTGCAGCTTCCAGGTAGAAGCATCCTTATTTTTTCTGAAAGGGAGATGTAACAACTGAGGCTGGTTTCACACTGGTATTTCACAGTGGAAGAGAAGGAACCTCTAGCCTACCCACTTGAATTTGGTACTTTTCTCAACTTTAATTAAATTAAATGATCTTTGAGGAATTTATTACAAAGAGAACAAAAGACAGGGAGAAAGATAAATGAGGAAGTGGAATTCAACACCATTTTATTGCATGTACCATCGTGTCTTTTGCCTTCATAATATGCACCAGTAAAATGCTTTCTAAAAGCAAAAATTAGTTATTTTATCCAAAGTTTATTAATTAATCATATCAGTTTTTACTGACTTAATTAAAATCATTTAATTTTAGTTATCAATGGGAAGGTTGAGCTCCTTAATATCAGACTGAAGCCATGTAAGAAAAGAGCATTAATTAGTTTCATTCCAAAACGCAGGTGGAGAAGGCAATTAAATGATGTAACACAGGCAGGTGTGGGCCCTGATCTCGTGAAGGATCATTACTGTCATTCTTTTACAGGGCTTCATTAAAATCTGGCTGCTCTCAGAGTTACTTTGGGGCCCACAGGAACAAGGCAATGGTTTCACTTCACTTCACTTCACTTCCTGGTGTTTGGGTGCCAACAGCACAGGGATCGTGTCAGACCTGCCATGCTTTGCCATCCTTGTTGACAGGTTTATCCTATAACAGGGATTTAATAGGAAAGGAAATGGAATGCGGCCCTTGACCTTGTGGAAATTGGTCCCCAACATCTCGGGACAATCTTGATTTGCCATAACACTTTGTACGCTTGTTTTGTGGAGAAGCCAGGTGACCTTAGCCGCCCTTCCCTGTTATTCTCTTCCCATTTATTGCACATGAATTCTGCAAAAGTTTTCAGTGGCAAAGCCCCCTTGGTTCCCTGGAAGGGCTGGGATGAGAATTGGAGGTGTCTGTGACAGTGGATGTCTGAGAGGAGAGACATCACAGATCACAGGGGATGCTGAGCTGGAAGGAATTGCCAAGGATCAATCCCTGTCCCTGCCCAGACCCCACAACAATCCCATTCTGTCCCTGAGAGCATTGTTCAAACACTCCTGGAGCTCTGGCAGGGATGGACAGGGATGGACGTCCCAATTCCTGGGACAAGGATGGACATCCCAATCTCCAGGACAGGGATGGACACCCTAAATCCCCAGGACAGATATGGACAATCTGAGCCTCCAGGACATGGGTGTCCCTCCTGGCTCCAGGGTGCTGCTGCCTCCTGTGCTGAGGTGCACAGGTGCATGTCCATAATGTGTGAAATGAAAGAGAACTTTGACAGGATGCATCACACAGGAATGTCTGAGCGTGCAGAAAACTGCCAAATGGAGTTAAAGTACAACAGCAGAAATGATACACCCCAGGGCACAGGGATGTGAGAAGGGTTTCCTCTGATGCTCATCCCTTTTTTCATGTTAGGAAAAACAAAGCAAGACATGCAACGGCACAGAGCCATTACTGATGGATACAATATTTTAAAATAATCATGCAAAAGCATCAGTAAATGCATATGAAGCAGCTGTAGAGAGTCCTTGAGTCATGCACAAACCTTTGTGTGTTATTTAATTCAACAGGCATATGCAGTGACAAAACTGGCCAATTAGTTGACCATGAGAAAAAAGTGTTCAGCACCTTCTCAGGGCACTTAAAAGTGAATGTAGTATCTCTGATGTAATATAATTAAGGAAAATAACACCACCAAAGGTTGAGATGTTGAGGGCAAAACATTATTTTTACAAGCAACCTCATTTTAGAACTCAGAAAATTTAGTTGTTTTAATAGGAAAAAATTTAATTACTGTTACCTCTTAGAATGTTCTTGCATTATACTCTGCAAAAATGTCTCATCAGATAGAAGCAGAAATATTTTACACATTTCAATCTTCAATAAAGAATTTGAAGATCAAAGAATAAGCATGGACAAGCTGTTCCCTGGGCAGCACAGGAGCAAACCAAGTGCTGCAGTGCTGCTGCATGGACAGCAGCCATGCAGGCAGATGCTGATGGTGACTGGCTCCATTAATTCTGGAGAGTGACATCCCTCCCCTGCCAAGCACGAGATGTGTCACTGCAGCTGTTCCCTCTGCTGGGAAGGGACAGCACAGCACAGAGAAAGGGCTGCTGTGAAATGAAATGTTAATTAGTGCTGAGTCCCATCTGAACCACCAGCAGGTCTGCATTTCACCAGGATCAGCCCATCACGAGTGAAAGTGTGCACTGGTGTCAATGAGGGGGGAAAAAAGCACATCCAAGATCAGGATTTAAGTGTAACCAATATCTGAATCCTTGAACAGATGATGACAACACCCACTGTCCATGCCCACATATCTCCACACACACAGGATCATGTGCTCATTATTGTGTCTGCCAGTGTACAAACACCTCCTGCCCCCAAATACTTCCTTTTTCATAAAACACCTGAAAAACTGAATTCATACATTGAACTTCCTGCATTAGCTAAACACCAAGATCAAAGGAATGTGAACTTGAGCAACTGTGGTCCTGGAATGGATATATTCCCATGGCACAGTTCATAGGAAGCATCAAGCTGATTTCCAGGAGGATCATTAAATAATACAACGCTTGCAGAGTTCACTCAGAGGTCTGGGATATACAAAACTAATTTATGAATATTTTCCTCATTTTGCAGCTTAGGAATTGACTTTACATTGTGCCTTTGCCTTAATTGAGTTTTTAAGGGTCTTCAGGGCACCCAGAAAAACTGCCAGTTGGAGTCTTTTAGGAAAGGAAAATAACAATTTGCATATTTGCACATTTATGTGGTCAAATGTGTTTTTCTATGAATACAACTTCAAATGCTACTGTACTATCATGGATATATATATTTAATGTATAAATATAAATAAGTTTCCTGACTTCCCTGACTAGTTTGATTAGCAATTGTGAGTCCTTTCTTATGTAACCAATCCTATCCTATGTTGTTTTCTCGTTACTGGGCACTGTTGCACTGCTGAAGGTGAAGAGGAAATTGTCAAAATTTCAAAGATCTTAAAAAAAATTAAAAATTTAGAATTGAAAATATTCAATTCCCTCACCCCCCCAAAAACACCAAAGTTTTCTTCCTTCTGATTTCTGAAATAAGACAGTGAAACATGTTTATATTGATTAATATTGATTCACTTCTTTTCATACTTTGGTTATAGATGTTCTGCTCTTTCTCCAGTTTTGGGGATCTATTCATGTAACCCTTCTATTCTTCAAGTAATGCAGCTCCCACAGATACAAGAATGGATGATTCTTGACCACATATTTTGAGGACCTAAAACAATATTCTGTAAGACGATGCATTTGCCTTGACATATGTAAAATACAGGTAAAACATCTTATTTTTACCTCTCATGTGTATACCTAGAAGCTATAAAGTGAATATTGTCATTTGTGTCTTTCAGGGATAGATAAAAAAGCACAAATCTGTGTTTTGAAGGCAATTTCCTGGTTGGGACAATGCACAGCCACTGGCAAAAGGTAACGGGTTTGACCACCCGCTGAATTCACAAGGACATGGATGAACATAGCTCCAAGACACAATAAATTAGTAATAACTTCCATTATTATGCCCCCAAAGTAAAAGTTTGCCAGAAGGGGATGTGCGGTAAATGTAGCAGTCTAAGTTTGTGCTGATAAATCAATGTTTTAATGGTAACTTCTCTACATTTTGTCTCCATTGCATGAGCTGCCAGTTACCTACAAACTCTTTGCTTCAGTATTTCATGGCTTTTATGCAAATATTTGATGTTAATAGCATCATATTTTTATTGGTTTGCTTTGTATAGTTTTGCTGAGTTGCATTGCGGAGTCATTAAAAATGAATAGCCAAAATAAAAATATTTCATATTGGAAACCATACTTAAAAATTAATGGCGTATTAGCAAAAGACAGTTTCTCACAATTTCACAAGCACAGCAAAAACTTCATCAAAGAATGGTTAATCAGCTGAAGAGAGCATTTATCTGTGCCCTTTCTATGTTTGGTAACAATCCCTGTATTTGTTTGAGCATAGAGAGTTGCACACAGAGCCCAGACAGTGCAAAGGTGTCTGAAAACCCCCTTGAGCTCTGCTGGGGCTGCCAGCTCCTTCCCTTCCACTCACAGTGCTCCAGACAAGAGAAAATAACTTGTCTTTTGGACAAATTACAGTTTTGGTTTGTCTGTGGATAACAACAGCTACTCAACTTAAAAAAGATATTTGAGATATCCAGCAGGGAATAGAAGAATAATGGCTATTGTTACAAGACAACTATAGCAAAACCCCTCAGTTGTACAAACTGGATTTACATGAGGCATAGAGACATGGAATTCCTCACTGCTTCTCCTTTATGGATGGATTGCAAATCCATGAGTCTCCTGCTAACAGAGAATCCAGTGTGGATAGTGTTATAATTAATAAAAAAAAAAATATTATAGTTAGGATAAAAGTTATTTGAGGGATTAATTGCATATTTTAACTGGTGTATGTGGGGGAAAATAACCAAAACAAATTTCTAAGGGTGCAAGCACTTATTCAACACATAAGTGGAAAATAAAGAATGAAGTAATCAAGGGCAGTGATTGCGCCATTGCTGATTTTAAATCCTTAATTGGTCACAGATATTTGTGAGTCAGCACAGCAAAGTCTCACAGGGACAGAGAGAGGTAGGGAGAGGAAACATTTCCAAGGATAAATAGCCATGAGAAGAAATGGATATGCAGATATGGCAAAAGCAGCTGGAGATGGCAGTCCCAGAGCCAGATTCCATCCTCAGAGCAGGAAAGTTTTCTTCTCTCCTGAACCCCCCAGCACCACCCCACCTGTGGGTTTTATCCCCTTAAATCACACTGAGCTCAGCAAAGGGATTGGCAGCTGAGGCTCTTCTCGTGGGGAGGTTTGGATTGGACCAATGATGCACCCCCTCATTTTCACAGGGATCAGCTTCAGTTCTACCCTGTAGGATTCTCAGGGAGTTTAGCATATGATCAGGAAATTTCAGCTCTCCCTCTTGGAAACAGCGTGATTTACACTCCCCAAACTCACACCGAGTCCTGATTTCAGTCTCAAACCTCTCACTGAGGTGGACACTGCATCTGCAAGACAGGAAGTGATTGATTACAGAAATTCTCTCAAGTACCTAGTGAAACATCAAACAAAACTGTGTGCCCTGCTGGTATTGATCTAGAGCTGATGATCTCATTAGAAAGCCCTAATTCTCAACATTGCTTTGGTTTACACAATCTTTAATTTATTTTAAAAAAGCTGATTGGCCATCTATTTCACCCTCATGACTGTCCTCTCATCTTAGGAGACAACTCCTTTAGTCTTTGAGTGTTTAAAAGGTCATCAATCCAAGTGCTAATGCAATCAATACTATATTAAATAAATTATAAAACTGAAATTAATATTAGGTAACCTGATGCACCATGCCATAAGGCTTTAAAATGTGCTTATTGTCAGCACATTGAAAATGATAAATTAAAACAGTGCACCTTTCAAAAAATTGTCCCAGGAAGCTTTTTTAAATTACCGCTCCACTATTTAAACCAAAAAAGAGTCTAAGATTGAATTTTATACACAAGTGAAAAGCTTTAAGTTGAATGAACTTGGCCTTAGAAATGTGTTGTGGGTGGAGGGTGATGTTGAGCTGGAGATCAGGCTTGGCACGTGTCTCTGCTTCAGCCTCCAAACCCCCACAGATTAGATACAAACACACGTTGTTTTCTGCTCTGAGAACATAAAACTCCTCTCAGCTGTCTTATCTAAGCTGGCCCAGGTAGCCTGCATATTCACATGGCATCCCAGTGTTCTCTGATCATAAACAGCCAGGGATTCTGTTGTTTGTGCATTTGTAAACAATCCTGGCCTCAAATCTGAGCAACCAGGCTGCACCACTGCCATAATTTACGTCTCACAGAGATGGTGGCGTGAAACCAGAATTTGCTGAAAGTTTTAGAAAGAGCACTCCCATTTTGAAATGCATTTATTTAACAGGCTTTCACAGAAAAGAGCTAGTTGAGAAATCAATGTGCATCCTCCCTCCAGCATCTATCCACCTTGCATCCTGTGGATTTCAAACCTGAGGCATGAGAAAAAGTTTGTTGTTTTTTTTTTTTTTTTTTTTTTTTAAATCTTGGATAATAAAAACTGAGCTCTTGAAGCCACACTCTTAAAAGCTTTCTCCCTTTTATCATCACTGCAAAATCCTGTATATCTTCAGTGCTTGTCTTTGCAGTCTCTGTGCTATTTACCCTCTCTCTCGGATTTTCTGGCTGGATCCATGTCATTGTCTGGGTCTCTCCTTTCTGCACCTTTGTCTTGAATCTTAAAACAATCGATGTGAACTGTCAGGACATTGAGATTCCTTTCAAATGCCTCCAGTAGCTGATACTGATCGTTTAAAGTATTTCTGCTGAACAGCTCCTAAAAAAAATTTTTTTTTGGCAATGATATCCATCTTATTATCACTGGCATTTCCCAGGCACTGGCTGGTCCAGCTCTTCAGGGTTTTTGTGCTCACCTTGTGTGCCCATCATTAGCCTGGCTTTCTCCTGGTCTGCCTTCTGCTGACAAATCTGGGACAGGAACTGCCAGCTGAAGGGTACCACCAAAGCACTTGGGGGAAAAATATGAAAAAAATAAAAAAAGGAAAAGAAAAGGGTTAGAAATCTTAACCACCAAAAAAATCAAACTAAAATAAAGCCCAACAAACAAACAAGCAAACAAACAAATTTCCAAAAATAAAAAAAAATAAACAAAACCAAAAAACCCAAATAAACAAAAAAATAAAAAGAAAAACAAATGCCCGCAAAAATCCAAACAAAAAACCAAACCAAACAAAACACCTAAACAAACAAACAAACAGAATTTGTATCCACAAAATGAAGGCCTGTGCTTTTGCTCCTGTAAAAATGAACAGAGTGTGCAGATTTCAGCATTTGGCTCTTCATCTATTGACTTCCCATCAAACATCCATACTTGCACCAAAATACAGCTGTGAGCATATTATTTGAGAGAAACTGTCAAGGAAATAGAACTGTGTCTGATAAAGTTGAAAATTCCCCATAGAAAATGATGTTGCACAGATTATTGCTGTGTAATGATGGCAATCTGAAAAAATCACAGTCAGCAATACAGCTGGAGTGAGTGACCCCTGTTCAGCCAAAAAAAAAGAACAAAATACAGACTGACGAGAAAATCTCTTGTTAGAGAAAAATAGTATTTGCTTACAGAATGTGCACCTTATCAATTTCCTTACAGTTGCTCTTTCCCTAGCAATTGTTAGTAAAACACTTCAGCAGGACAGAAACATGGAAAAAAGGTTTGGGAAAGAAGAGGGAAAGCGCGTGTCAAGGCTGGTTTTGGGTTATGAGCTAATAGGAGCAGCCTAATATTTTAAATCTGTTTGAGATTTAAGGCAGTTTGGGTGAAGGAAGAAGATTTTAGAGGATCAGAGCTTGACTGCAGTGGGTCAGCTTTGGACCAGCTGGCAGCTGGTACAGACTGGAACCAGTATGGATGGTGGGGAGTATTTATGGCTCAGCAGTGGTTTCTTTTCAGCCTCATCCCCGAACCATTAAAGCTGGAAAAGACCTCCAAGATCATCCACTCCAACCTTTGACTGATGCCACAACTTCCCCTGAGCCACAGTGCCACCTCCTCTTGTGTTTTGAACACCCCCAGGGATGGGGACTCCAAACCTCCCCAGGCAGCCTGTTTTGGTGCTTGAAAACACTTTCCATGGAGAAATTTTTCCCCAATATCCAATGTAACCCTGCCCTGGCCCAGCCTGAGGCCGTTCCCTCTCCTCCTGTCCCTGTTCCCTGGAGCACAGCCCGACCCCCCCGGCTGTCCCCTCCCGTCAGGAGTTGTGCAGAGCCACAAGTCTCCCCCGGAGCCTCCTTTGCTCCAGGCTAGCCCCTTTCCCACTCCCTCAGCCCTCCTGGGGCTCCAGACCCTTCCCCAGCTCCGTTCCCTGCCCTGGACACGCTCCAGCCCCTGCAGGGCTCTGTGGCCATGAGGGCCCAGCACTGGACACGGCCCTCGAGTCCCTCAGCAGGGCCAGCCAGGGGACGGGCCCTGCCCTGCTCCTGCTGTCACCCATGGCTGCCACAGCCCGGCTTCCTTTGGCCTCCTGCCCCCCTGGGCTCGTGTCCAGCCTGTCCCCAGCACCCCCAGGCCCTTTCCTGGACACTTTCCAGCCCCTCTGCCCCAGCCTGGCCATCCATGGGGTTGTTGTGAGCCCAGGGCAGGACCCAGCACTCGGCCCTGCTGTCCCTCAGCCCAGCGGCCTCAGCCAATGGATCCATCCTACCCAAATCCAGATGTTGTCCCAGGTGTGCTGTTTTGTAGAGTAGGACCAGGAGCTTTCTAAACTCAGAAAAGAATGAAACAGAGGGGATCACTGAGCGGTGCCGTGCTCTTTGCAGCAGGACTGAGCAGTGGATCTGTCAGTGCCTGTGCTGTGGCAGGGCTCAGGAAAAGCGAGGCTCCAAGAAAAGCAAAGCTCCAGGAAAAACAAAGCTCCAAGAAAAGCAAAGCTCCAGGAAAAACAAAGCTCCAGGAAAAGCAAAGCTGCAGGAAAAGGAAGCTCCAGGAAAAGCAAAGCTCAGGAAGAGTGAGGCTCCAGTAAAGGTAATGCTCAAGGAAAAGTAAGGCTCCAGGAAAAGCAAAGCTCCAGGAAAAGCAAAGCTACAGGAAAAGAAAGCTCCAGTAAAGGTAATGCCCAAGGAAAAGTGAGACTCCAGGAGCAGCACACACAGCTCAGCACACACAGCTCCCAGCAGGAACTGATGGAATGGCTCCTGCTCCTGCTCACAGCCAATATTCCCACTGCGCTAACCCTTCCTGTTGGGAGTTTTCTCACCAAACTGATAAATTATGATAAACAGGGGGCTTTAAAGATAATTTTCCTTAATGGAAAACTCCAATAAAAAGCTAATCATACTTGGATATGGAAACATTTTATTTCACTTCATTTTGCTGTCTTTTTTCCCACTGAATTTTTCTGCTCCCAAGCGTCTTGTTTCAAATATCTTGGGTATTTTGCAACGCTACCCACGAGGGGTGATATAATGAGAACAGGGAGGACGTAACTAAGTGATGTGTAACAAAGTAGTGCTCATTTGTGGGTTGAATCATAAAAAGAAGTTTTTAGAGGGATATTGAGCTGAGCAGCGAGCATTGGAAACGACAATGCAGAGCTGAGCGGTGATGGTGAGTGTTAAGAAATTACAAGGTGCAAGGATCTCAGTTTGGAGGAGGTTTATTCCACAGCACTCAGGCACTTCCAGCTGGTCAGTGGAGGAAACAGCAAACAAAATCACCACAGAAACATTCTCAAGTCAGCCCAGAGCAAACCCTGGGGCTGGGCTCGCCCTGATGCAGTGTGGGGGTGTGACACCAGCATCAGCTGAGCCAGGGCAGGCTCAGGCTGGAGATCAAGAAAGGTTCTGCTGTCCCCAGAGGGTGCTGGCACTGCCCAGGCTCCCCAGGGAATGGTCCCAGAACTCCAGGAGCCTTTGGACAGCCCTGCCAGGGATGGACAGGGGGGATTGGTGGGGACTGGGCAGGGACAGGAGCTGGATCTGTGATCTTTGGGGATCCCTTCCAGCTCAGGGTGTTCTGTGATTCAAAGGTTGCTCAAGGTTGCAAAGGGTTGATATTTGGTTATTCACTTCAGGAACAAAACATGCAGTTTGCTTTACTCAGAAAGCACCATCTTGCATCATATTTTTATGCAGAGTAATGTCAAGTTACCAAGAAAGTTATTTCTGGAGATTTTGATTATGATTTAAAAGCTTGCTCACTACACAGTTTTGAGTTTCCCCTAATTGCTGGAAGCCTGGATTCTCAGGGCTTCAAACAGGCGATGAATTTCCAGCCTTTCTTCAGTGGAGACACTCAAATTGGGGAAACAGGTTCCCAAACCCAAGTGCCAGTGCAGGGCACTCTTCCTTTAAGCATCTCTTGCTGCACAAAATGTATTTATTTGCAGAAGTAAATAAGAATTCAGAAGTAAATTTGCCCACAATTGTCAGCACTCTGAGGCACCAGTGCATGTTCATCTTGTGAGATTCATGTGCTTCTTACCTCTGGCATAAACCACATATCAAAAATTAGGATTAACTTGAAGTGAAAAAGTTATTCTTCCTTTTGCCATCTACATTACAGTTATCACAATCTAAGAGTGGATATATTTTGGTTTTTCTGCAAGGATGTTGTTGGTAAAGGGTGAAATCCCTTCCCCAGAGTGGTTCCTGTCCTGGCTAATCAGCTCCAGAACAACAGAGCAGTTGAAAGAATACTTTCAATTTGATTTTTCATAAGAAACCACTGGCATCTGAAAAGGTAAAAAGGCCTTAACGATGTCTAAGAGATGATAAACATCAAAGAGACGTACACAAAGCTTTGTTCTGTGTCCTTAAAAGGTGCCTATTGTTCACCTGGTACTGGAGCCAGCTGCCCTGACTCACAAACAGGAGGATCAGAGCAAAAGGAACGTGTCAGAATGAGACAAATTTCTCCCTGGTGTTGAGCAAACACCACACCAAGCATCTATCCTCACCTGCAACATGTGTAACTCCTGCTTGTTGAGGGAAAAATTTGAATCTGTGAGATGAAGAAATGTCCCAACCAACTTATTTAGATTCCCGGTCCTTCTGATTTCAACCACGCACAAAATTCTAGAAATATCACAAACCACATCAATTTTAATGTTATTTTTAAAAATTGTGGGTTAGTAAATAAATTTGATAAATCCTTTAGAATCCCAAGTATAACTTATTAATGCAATGTCTTGTGCATAAAAAGAGAGCAACGAGCCAGGATAACTGGAACTGGAGAAATAAAAACAGATATCAGAATAGAGTCATATGGGCATTTCCTGGTGGTAAATTTTGAGAATGTCTGCTAGTATTGGATTTCAAGTTGGTTTAATAAAGACTTTTTCTTCTTTTCCCCCCAATTTTCTTCTATTGTTATTATAAGGAAAACACTATTTTAATGAAAGAACCATGGATCCCTCCTTGGCTTCCTCTGGGTGTTCTCAAGGGATGCATCTCACACTTAGCCCATGTCAGGAGCAGGTTGTTCCCTGTGGTTGCAGCAGCCCCAAAAACCTTTGAGGTTGCATTTGCATCCTTTGCATCTCCCCACAAACACAGCAGCTACAGAGAACACGGCTCTAAGTGATTTTTAACCCCATTCATCAAATGCCAGTTTAACATCAAAGTTTCACGCTCCGTTAATATCCGAACTGACAAATTTAAGAGACAGCCTTTGCTGTGAGTTTGTCTCAGAAGCAGCACGAGGCAGGATTAACTTTGTCATTCTGCAGAAGAAAGGGAATGTGATTTCCAACACGCTCTCACAGAGCCGGGGAGGGAGCGAGCGCACAGCACATCACAATGACTCAAATGACTTGACAGCTGTTAGCTAAACAATACAACATTAATTTTCAACGTTTTTGCACATGGCTGGGTGAGAGATCCCTTAATCCCAGTTCCTATTCTACTTCTGCCTCATTGTTGCTGTCTCCGTTGGTATCACTTATCATAATCAGTTTCTTCTGTATATTCCCTTTCACCTTATTATTGTCGCAAAAGTAAGGTACGAGGTTAATTCAGACTCACTCCCCCGGGGTACATTAAGATGGATTTAAGTACTTTATTGAGACAGTCTGACTTCAAAAGCTGCTTTATCAGTTGCTACCAGAGAGAGAGACCCATCCATGACAGCAGTAAACTAACCATAAATTCTCGTATTCTATATGCTGAGTGACTTTCAAAAGGAGAACTATTGATTTCGTCATTTATGAATGGATTTAGTCAAATTAGTCTTTTCATTGTGCACAATAAGACAGCATTGTTATTAGGAATTAGAGGCTAAAACCGTGTGGAACAAATGAAACTGCCATTTTTGGGATCCTCAGCACAAATTCAATAAGCTTTAGTTATGCCACCCTGATCATTTTGTTCACGACCAGCTACTCTCCATACTTTGATTGTCTTCAAAGGAAAGGAAAAGTGGCCTCTGCCTTCAAGAGGCACTTTCACAAGACTTAACCTTTCAAAGAGCTCTCATGTCTGTACCTTTGAAAGAGCTAATAACTTGTTTGCTGAAACGGCAGCAGTATTTACAGGCACACTTGAAATCACACAAAGATTACACAGGGAAATAAACACAGAGACTGCCACTGTCAACAATAAATTAAGTTTGAGCTAAAACCATAAAATGTTTCGAGTGGAGCAGACATCAGCAGGCATTATGCCCCTGGTGCCTCTGAACTTTTCCAAGCACGATGAGCACTGGGGGCTCTGGTTCCCTTTCCCTGAAGAGCCACTCCAGATGGTTATTTCAGGATCTGGGCTCTGTGCTGCTGCAAGCAGCAAGGCTGACACTGGTGGCCTGATTTTCCTCCCTTCTGTGTGGTGTCTGGCAGGAATACACCAGCCCACAGGAGTACAGAGTGTCAGGGGCAAAGGCACTGGGGAGGAGGAGCGGTGTGCCAGCCTTGGGGTTAGGGTTTTGGATGAGTTTTGGTGTTTGTGCAGCCAAATGCATCCACGAGTGGGTCTGCAGAGAAATATCAGGATGAAAAAAATGAAATATCTTAACTAGCCCAGCATTTGATACTTCTTAATTATCAAGCATTTGATACTTCTTAATTATATATTTGATAGGTTTATGCATCTTAATTTGACTTTTCCATTTTGTAATGCCAAAACCCCAAGACTTTTAACTTCCTTCACAGTTGAAGCATTAGTTTCCAACCAGTCTTGTGTTCAGTTTTGTTTTAATATATTTTACATGTTACAACAGAAATTACGAGGCCTATGCTACATATGCGCTCTACACAGGACTCCAGTGTGTACAAATATATCCTTAGAAATACAGACTGGTAACATTTGGAAAACTTAAATACTTAAATATTTCTTATTTTATTGTAGTTGGAAAGATTCATGGCTTTGTCCAGAGATGCCAGAAATGAAGTGGAAAGAAGTGAATTCTAAATATAAAGTATTTCAGTCTTGAATTCCCTTCATTTTCAGCAAGAAATGGTGCATATCTCACGAACTGATGGATGCCTGTGGAACAAGTCCAGTTATTCTGGCTGTTTTTTATAGGAGCAGATCTGCCAGCGATCTGAGAAGCAGAGGCAGCCCTGGGAGCTGCAGGTTATGCAGTGTACATTGAATTCACTGAGCCCCAAAAACAACAGCCAGTGCCAGTGGAAAGGGGCTTTACAGTACTCACACAGAATCACACCTTTGTCAAAAGCTTTGGTAACACACTGCATCTTTCAGTGCAGGAAAACATCATCAGTGTTTTAGAGGTGTCTTGCAGTTTTGAAAAATAGAAGGATCTTTTTAGAAATCTCCTACAGAAGCCAAGAACCAGTACTAATCACCTGACAATTCTGCTTTTTATAATTTTGCAGGTGACAATTAGGTGCAGGCATCGTCCCCACTCCTAAATGGAGAAGGGTAAGTTGGTGTTTGTGCCAACACCTTCAGGGTTAAGCACTGGCTGCTGAATGGAATTAACGAACTCTGGGAGCTGGGCTGGCTCAGCTGCTGGCACCTGGATGTTTCCCAGCAGCATTCACTCAGGTTCTGAGGGCAGCTGGGAGGTTTTAGTGCTGGTCACAGGACCTGTGCAAGCTTCCACAGACCAGTGTGGGAGCCAGACAGATCCCTCAGCTCAGACATCCTAAAACCAAAAACTCCTTTGGTCTAGTTCCTGGCAAACTGACCTCACAAGGCAGTGAGGAGAACCAGCCTGGTTGGGGGTTACACATTGGATGTCTCATGGCTAAGTAAGCAATGTGCTGACTATAAAATTTATGATCTGTTAAACACAGCCGATTATTTCACATTAATATCTTTACATTTTTCATATTAGCCATGTTAAAATGAATGGAGTTTAGCCATTCCCACTGAAAGATAATGTGATTAACTTACTCAAATACCTCAAATAAATGGATAGGGATGTGGCATGGAATAAAATGGATATGGAGATATGATTGTGTGTGAAGTCACTGGGAAGTTTATTGGTAATTATCACAGGAACAGAGCAAGGCTCACTATCTCAGCCTAAGTCTGAAGATGAGCAATCTTCTGTGAGAGACGCTCAGATAACTTTCCTGGAGACAATATCAAACACAATATCAAATTAAAGGAAAAGAAAACCCACTGATGCACAGCCATGTTTATGCAAAGCAGGAATATGGCACAGGCTTAATTATAATGATATCCTTGGGCACCGAGTCTGAAGCAGATGCAAAAAATTGAATACATTGATGTGCTTCACTAAATAGGAATAAAAGGGAGAGAGCAGCTGAGGTGCCAAGCAAAGGTGAGAAACCCTCGGTGGTTTCAGCTTTAAGTACAGCCCAGTGTGAATGTTTATTGGGCTCTGTGCTGCTTTCAGTGTGTGAATTGTTCAGCAGGAGCAGAGTAAAACCCACCCTGCCTTTGTCTCCCAGCGTCACACACCATTAGTCAGAACAGGTGCTTTAGAATAGGCCATTAATGACTTTGGAGACATAAAGTAATTACACAAAATAATAACAGCAATAACAGCCACCACTCTCCTGAAGTTGGTGTAATTTAAGCAGAAATATGTAAAGACATGGCTTTAGCTGTTCATCAGAACAATGCTTAATTGTCACACTTATGAAAGGAGAGCGCCTGCTTCAGTTGCTGCTGCAGCTTCCTGTCCCACCACGTTATTTATATCAGGTTATCCGTGTAAGAAGGATGAGGATAATGCTCTGCAGCCCTGCTGGAGGTTAGGACACACCACAACACACACTTGAGAGCATTTTCGGGAAGATATTTTGCCACTCTCCTAACAGCAATTGTTACCGGAAGACACAATTTCTTTTGTTGATGAAAAAATGCAGCTTTTCAGCTACACAACACAAATCCCCGACAGTCTGGGACTTATTGTGCAAATGCTTCAGCCGAGAGGATTTTAATATCAACTTTAATGTGTTTAAGAACAGAGTCCTCAAAAATGCTGCCATTACACAGCTGATAAACTGTGTAGGCTCAACCCATGTGTTCTTCAAAAGTGACCCTGCCAAAGAAAAGATAAATAGATCACACAAACTCCAGCATCATTATTTGGAATATTGAAGGCGTTGGTATGGCATCTTGTTTATGCAGCAGTAATTTCAGCCTCCATTTTCCCTTGCTACCAACTAATAAAGCAAAGCAAAATGCTGTCACTGAGAAAAAGATCCATCTGTAAACAAATGTTACCGCCTTGGAGGCTTGTGTTTTCCCTCATGGAGAGCAATGCTCTGGGTAATGTGATGGAGCTCTAATAAAAGATCCCCCACGATAATAGTGCCTATGACTTTCTTTAGAAGGAGAAGACTCAGACATTCTGATAAATGTGCAGGTGTGTTAAACAAATGTATCCTGGGAACTGATGATTTCCTGAATTGAAAATCCATGAAGAATTATGTAACCAAATGACAGATTTGAGGTATAGAATATTACCCACGGTGTTATTTTAAGAGAGAAGTCTAAATCCTGGTTTCTTTGTATTGCTAACTTAAGTCTTTGTAAGACTCTATTTACAGCCTGACACCTGAAAACTGATACAGTGAAAATGAAATCCTTTCTTCAACTTTTATGGAAATTTCAACATTTTTCTTGCGTGCTGTCCTTCCCAAAAATAATTCACTCACTGACAAAAAGCTGTTTGAATAATCTTTCTATCCACAAATTCCTGCAGAATGGAAGCTAGAGAATAAAGCAGGGAGGTGAATACCTGAGTGAAGTGTGAGGCATTAGGATGCAGGGAGATGATGTGAATCCCTGCACAGGTTTTCACCGTTGGAAAGGAATCCTCATCAGGAAAAATCGACCCTGAGCCTGGAATGCTGTGCATTGAGTACGAGGCATTTATCATCAAAGGTCTCTGAAGATATTCGGCCTCATTCTTGTCAGGACAAAAAGAAACAAAAGCAGTTATTGCATCTTAATTAAGGGTAAACACTGGTAGGCATCTCTTATCTACAAGGAGAGATATGTGTGTGAATATGACTAGATCTAATCTCAAATGAGTGCCGAGATTCACCAAAATTCTCCAGACATTATCTCTGTGTAGGACTGCTTCTCTAATCTTGTTCTAAGGCTAAGATCAATGAAACCTGAAAGAAGGATTTAGTGATGCTGATAGGATTTTCTCCTTTGGATAGATTGTTAGGTGAAAAAAAAAAAAAGCCATATTAATAGGAATAAATACATTTAAAGGTTTCTTGATGGTGCACTCACACTACAGGTAACACTTGTACTGTAAAAAAAATTATTAAAGTACAAAACACTCTTTTATACAGGCAGTGCTACTTCTGGTACTCACAAAACATGAATTTTTCTGGGCATGACATCTCAAATTTCAATTGCAAAGGAAGGAGATTTGGGCAAAGGTTAAAGCTAATGAATATACTGAGATGTGTCTCAGCTAGATGGATTTAATCTTCAGGTAATATCTCTCCATGTGCTTTCCAACACCCCAGCGTGCTGGTGACACTTTTATCTCTGGAAGGGTTATTTTCCTCAGCAGCAAAAGGGCTCGACACAATCACTCCCCACACACCACAGCTCTCTGCTGAAACACTCAACTCAGACATGTGAGAGAATAAAAGCTTTTTTCTCAAGGCTTTTTAATCCCAATTAATCCAGGAATAAACCAGAACCTTCAGATAATCTATCAATCACCGTTGCCATAAAATAAAATCCCAAGCTCTTCTCTTTTCCCTGGGATATCGAAAAACCTGTGTAACAGCAGTGCTCCCACATGACAATCACATCTGAACTGCTGTGAACTACTTTTATTCCCAATTTCAGTAACACCAATTATTGTATGTTAATACTGCAAATAATTGCTGCTGTCGAAACAAACTGTCCATGAGAATTTGAAATCAGATGTATTTCTTTCCCTAGATAGCAGCTAGAGTGAGACAGTTTTCTTTCTAGGAAGTGCTGTGCAGTGTCCAAGTCAGAGAAGGAGGGTGGGTTCCAGGACAGACAGCAAAAGCTGAAATGGAAAAAAGAGACAGAGGTGTGGATGGGAAAGGAAGATAAATAGAGCAGGTGAGAAAGGAACCTGGCAGAAGATGAGGGGGAAGTTTGGAGAAAACTGAAAGGAGAGTAAGAGGCCTGTAAGAGTACAGCAGACAGTTATTATAAAAAAAAAAACAAAAAAAAAAAAAAAAAAACAAAACAACACAAAACAAAAACAACAACAACAAAAAAAAAAAAACCAACAAAAACAAACAAAAAACCCCCAAAAAAAACCAAAAACAAACCCAAACAAACAGACAAACAAACAAACAAAAAAACCTAGAAAACTGCATCATAGCTACCCTCTGCAATTAATAAAACCTTTTTTTTTTTAGTGAAAAAAATGCCCAGTTTAGCAACTGAGGTGCAGTGGTGCCAGCAGGTAAAGGAGGAGGAGGAATATTCAGGAGTTTGCCAGACACTGTGATGCTCAGGTTGGGCACTTTTGGATTGTACTGAGGGCGCAGAACAGTAGGGAACCAAAAACTGCTTGGGTGCAAACTCAAGGAAGAGATGCTGTGCACAGAAAATAATTCAGAGCTAATTGAAACAAACTGCCTGAAAGCAATTTGCTAGGTTTTACCAGGGATAAATCCACAAGTCAAAAAGCATTTTTGGGTTTTTTCATCCCCATCCCAGGGCACTTACCCTTCACCAGCCATGGTGGGCATTTTAAAAATGAGAAGATGAGAGCCACATCCTCAGTTCAGCTGAGCTGTTCCACACCTGAGCCATCTCAAGGGGGTGATTCTAGTGAGGAAATATCACTGGAAAGAGATTTGAAAGGAAAATATATTTTCGTGTCCCACAGAGCACTGAGATTTCGAAATCCTCCTCTGGAACAGCAATTTTAGGAAACCAGGAACAGGAAACCGTTAAAAAGGGAAGGGAAATAAACCAAAAGGAAGCTCATGAAAAGTGTCCACTCATAGTCTGCTTATCAAGCATTGGTCTGGAGTGTGAAAGAGCTTCTCTGATTTTCACACAGCAATTCAAATCTGGAAAATGTTTTCTGAATCCAGAACAATTTCTTTCAAAGCTTTGTTTTTGAGAAGCCAATATTCCTGATTTAAAAAAAAAAAAATTGTTAAAAATTTCTGACATAGAACATCTCTGCATAAATAATATAATCAGAAAACCAGTCACTCTTGGAAAATGTACGTAATGAAATGGTTAACACTCCTTATCTGCTAAAAAACACTCTTCAGTGGTTTTAAAAGTGAAGGTCTTAACTGTATGAAAAAGATGATAAAATTCCCTGCTTGGGAAGGGCTGGGCTCAGCAATTCATAAAGTGACAGCGTGGGTGTACCAGCAGTCACATCAACATGTGCAAAACATTTTAAACCGTGCTTGTAAAATATTGAGTGTATTCATGTCTTGGAAGAATTTGCTTTCATATTTGTTTAGAAATTTAGATCTAAGAAAACCCATATTATGGGTAATATAACTGGTAAGCATGTAGCTTGTTTTTTTTGGTTTTTGTTTTTGTTTTATTTTTTTTATTGTGACTTTCATATATACTCATTTCCCTTCAAAGAAAATCCACTAATAGTGTTGATGTTCCACCTTTCAACACAGGAGAATTTGACTGAGGTTTAATTGCAGGACTAAAATGGCTCAGGCAGAAATAACTAATATTTTAATGGTCTTTTTCAGGTAAATGATATGTTTGTGCATAGCAGAAACAATTTCCTGTCACCCCTGATAAACAATTTAAAGAGGAGCCCTATAAAACGTGTAATATGTGTGGAGTTCCTCTGAGGGAACAGTGTGACAGCCAAAAACCTATTTATAAATGCTTTAAAATCCATATAGTCAATGACCGAAGTGTAATGGTTCTTCCTGCAGTGGTTCCAGACTCTTGGTGCAAACACCAAGGTGTACAAGATGTACATGGCATAGATTAAATGGGCATGCACACAAAAAATCTGATTTTGGGAAAGACAAGAAGCATGCTCTGGATTATGTCTGAAAAACCAGAGCCTTTGCCCAAAATTATTATTTTCCTTCCACTTTAATTTGAAAGCACTCAGCATCTTGTGGGAAATACTCAGAACCCATCAGATCCACAGGACAGAAAAAGGCTGCAAGGAGTCCACTGGAGAGGTTGTATAAAATACCCTTGGTTAAGGACAGGAGCCCGAACACCTGCACAGCTCTATTTGCTGATAAAAACAATGTTCAAGGGGTTTTTTTGGGTGTAGTGAAAGGGTGAGGGCTGTTAAACAGACACAGCCCCTCACAATTCCCCTAATGCCATTTTTGCCGTGACACACACGAAACCATGAGGGAAAAGAGGCACTCCAACATTCACCTGTGCTTTTAGCAAGCAGTGGGAGGTCTGGTCCTTCATATTCACACAATTGCAAATGCATTATGTGAATTCTGCCTGGGTTAAAACTGGGAAATATGCACACCACCCTGGGCTGGGGGCTGGCACTCCTTTTGTACCCAGAACAACTCACTCACTATGTCTCACTCATAAACTCCATGGAAAATGGAGTTTCGCTGCTAAATCCTTTTTAACTTCAGCTATAGCAGCACACAAGATACCTCCAAAATGTTATTTTATGCTGATTGCACCATCCAAAGCTGCTCTTTGAGGTGTTTGTTTGCTTTTCACTGGCTGTGCTTCAGGGAAGGATGATTCTGACTTCACCTGTCACATTCAGTGCTGGCCCTGTGCAGTTCCAGGGTGAGACCATGGCTGAATGAGAACAACAATTATTGTACACACTCACCTTCCCTCCTGACCTGCTGCTCCTGCTCTTTAGGCTGATACTCAGACACAAACAGTGGTTCACACAGTCTGAACAAGTTCAGAAGACCACAAAAATGTGTATTATTTACTGTTCTCAAAGGAACACGTGAGATTTGAATTATATAGTAATGCAATATTTAATAAAAGTTTATTTAAAAATAAAATAAAAAATATAATAAAAAAATCTGACTTTCTTAAGTTCCTCTACTATGAAAACCAAAATAAAAATCCCCGACCCAAAAAGCTGCCACATCTGCCCAGCTCTGACCATCACCAAGACTTTGGAGCTGAACCATGGATTTCAGCAGGATGAAGTAAAATGTCTATCTACACTCCTGACCCTGTGTAAAAAGAAGTTTCCTTCTTAGCTCCATTCCCAGTTTAATCTCACAGGGCTAAACCCTCAAGGCTGCAGAAACTCTACTTCAAAAGGTGCCTTGAAGCAGGAATTCTGAATTAAAGGAACACAAGTCCTATTTATGTATCCAGGACAAAGAAGGGCATCTGAGTGTGGCTTTTTCTCTACTTAATCTCTAAATAGACCCGTTTGATATTCTTCCAACTGTTACTCAGTCAGAGGCTGAGAAATGTTTGGGAGCCGATGCTCTCAATGGCTGTCAAGAGGATTTTCAAGCAATCCTGATTCTATTAAAGGACAATGCCCTGTTTACTTTAATGGGCCAAATGTCGGTCTGATGCACATAAAATACCTGGGTAAAGATTAGAAAATCAGGTCATCAGCTTTGAAATCTTTCACGGGTAGAGAAAGAGGGGTACTCCTCAGCGCCACTAAATCTACATATCAATAATTGCACTTAAGGCAGCTGTGCTCTAGGGGGGAATTTTCAAGATGTAAATAGGCTCAAATGTTTGCCTTTGTGTTGGAGTGGAGTGGTTGGTCCTGAAAGCCATTTGACACGTTTTATTCAGAGTTATCAGCTGCATGAACAGTTTGGAGAATCTCCGCTCAGATGCATCTGTGATGGTTTGGGATGGATGGAACGGAGAGGTTTGCGGCTGTTTGGGGAAACAGTGAGCAATGAGCACTCGCTGCAGCTCAGAATTCCACATTGCTGGGATGAATCGGGGAAAACATCGGCTGCTCTGCGATTTCCGACCGATCAGCTGCAGTGAAAGCACATCCTTCTCCTCAGCCCTATTAGCAGAGTGCAGTTCTACACCCCTCCTGTTTTCTCTCCCATTTTGCGGTGTCTGTTGTGCATTTTTGAGTTTCACAGTTCATGGAAGGGGTCAGATCCTCAGAGATGATGAGCAATTGCTATGCACGCTGCCTTAAATAGGTGCTCCAGAAAACCTGCCCCTGTGTAAGATCCAGTTGTCTTTACACATTGTTTACATCAGCCTCATTGCCAGGTTTTTTGAAACGAGGGGAAGGCAATTGCCTTGAATAAGATATTATTTCCTGCAGTGGAAAGCATTTTGTGTCCCTTCTGCTGCAAAACAATTTGTCTGAATTCAGTTAATATATTTTTACCAACTAAATCTCAGGCATCTCGCTCAGGAAACAGACTTGAGGAGGTTGGTTCTTTTTCAGACCTGTGAATTTCATTCTGAAAAATTACTGAGTGAAGTAAAAGACAGAGCCCCCACAGTTACTGCTGGGTTTGGAATTACTGTAAGATTTTAGAAGTGCCTGCAAGATATTCATGAAAATTTGGGTTCCAAATGCATAAAATGCTAAACTCCAACTTCCTTGACATTTCACATCTTTCCATTAGCTTTGATATTTGGATCTACATAAGATGACCCTAGACCTGATGCTTTTATTGTGATTGAGTAATTAGGGATATAATCAGTCAAAGAGAGCAGCAATAAAACTCCATGGAAAGAGAGGATTCTACAAGGTGTGCACTAGCAACTCTTGTTGGGAAGTCAGTGTGAGGAAAATTATTCCACAAACATCAGAGATCTATGTCCAAAAAGGAGACAGAGGAGTCCCACAACTTATTTGAATAAAGGGAGAGACCATGGGACATTTCCATGGGTGTTCCAATTGTTAGAATGCAGCCTCCTTTTTATCCCAATTTCCCAGTTGTATTTCCCTTTCTCTTTCCCCGTGGGCTTGAGGTACTTGAGAGGTACATACTCCCCAAAACGCCTAATGCAACCCCCTTCTAAGGTACACCCCTCTTTAAAAAATCCCCTTTTTTTTTTTTTTTTTTATTTTTTCCTATGCCTCTGCTCCTGTAGTCTATTAACACAGTCTGGGGTCAGTCATTGTGTGGAATTCCTATGGAAATCCTTCCCATCATTTCTTCTCTCTCTCAGTATCAATCTTATATTACCTGCAGTCAACTTTATAAGCAGTTTGTTTATAAAGACACTCCTTTCTCATTCTTTTCCAACTGGCCAGCCCCCTTCCTCAATAATTTTCCATTCTTTCTCACTCTGTGTGAATTTCTGGGTGAGGCTGTTCACCCTCATTCATGTTTTGCCCAGAAATTGCCCATCCTTTGTGGGCAGGCTGTGTGATGGTGTTTAGCATGGCTCATCTCTCAGCTGGGCATTCCCAGCACCATTTGGAGTTTCTCTGCATCCTACATCTGTCATTAAAGTGGTTTTTTTTGTCTGATACCTGCTCTCAGAGACACATTATCACATGCTCTTATCTTAAATGCATCCTCAGAAGTTGTGGGTTTGCCAAGAGGATTCCTGAGGCCTTAATCCCTCCTTGGGAACAAACTGACTCCTTTAGTGAAAACTCTTTAGCGGTGCATGTGGAAAAGAGCGATAAATAATGCCACCAGCTATTTGTGAGATCTGCCATGGTGTTTCTGCAAGTGATAGAACAATATTCTCTAAGAACATTACAACTGATAGCAACTGCCATAAATTAACATGAGCATTAAATTCGGTGACAGCAACATTTTGAAAGTAAGTGTTTTCAGCTTAACAGCAAGGAAAATTCAGCATTAGATTCTTGAACTGGATGAGGAATTGTTATTACCACTGTGAGGTAGTGAAGAGAGGTTTTCAGGTGAAATTTTCATTTTTAATCAATTTCATGCAATTCAAAGAACAACATCATTTTTCGTTAGCTCAGTTGCCCAAGTTCGTGTTATAAGCATTAAAAATATGTTTTAACGTCAAGCTTTAATTGCTGTCATAAAAATTATGTTGAAATCATCCACAGAACATGATTCTGCAGAGTTCTATAAGAGTTCCTTACTTGATGGATAAAACAGGTTGAAAAGGGGGGAATTAATAATTTTCTACTGCTCTAGATGAGCCATGTTATACAACCAGTGCACAAGGCAACAGTGACATCTGTACAAACCCTGTGGTTCAAACACCCACCTCCACCTCCCAGGTGACACCTCCTGTGCAGGAGAATCAGCTGAGCACCCTCAGACTGGAGAGCTTTGATTCTGCTCATGGGGATGAAATGGGCTGGGTTGGAAGAGACCTTAAAGCTCATCCCATTCCATCTCCTGGAACCTCCCACTGTCCCAGGCTGCTCCCAGCCCCAATGTCCAGCCTGGCCTTGGGCACTGCCAGGGATCCAGGGGCAGCCACAGCTTCCCTGAGCAACCTGTAGGAAGGGTCTGCCCCCAAACAGGGAAATTCCTTCCCAATTCCCATCTGGCCCTGCCTCTGGCCTGGGAAGCCATTCCCTGGCTCCTGGCCCTCAGTCCCTGAGGAATTGTCTCTCTCTGCTTTCCCTGCAGCCCCTGGCAGGAGCTGAGAGGTCTCCACACCCCCTTCTCCTGTCCAGGCTGAGCAGCCCCAGCTCTCCCAGCCTGGCTCCACAGGGGAGGGGCTCCAGTCCCCCCAGCACCTCCGTGGGCTCCCCACAGCTTTGATCAGCACCAGGACAAGGACCCAAAGGTGCCATTCCACACATGGAAAAAGCCAAAACCAGCTCCCCCTGTCAAAAACCAGCCAGCCAAGCAACTGCCTCAAGGAACTGCAAACCTACTGAAAGTATAGTGCCTGTCTTCATAACCATCTTCTCCTCTGTTCTCACCTCCTTTCTCTCTGTTTCCATATAATTTGAGAAATCTTGTTGCGCTGGCATATCTCATTTATTCATTTACCCCGTGGGGCATATAATAAACAGAATTTGTGCTCTTCCAGAGGTGCATATCCGTTATTTCTATGGTTATCAGCATTCCTCTCTATGGCGAGATATCACTCCTGCAGCAGTGCAGTGCATTCTTGGCAGGATTGGGCTCTGAGAATGGTTTGACCTTTAAAGTTGCATTGACTCATCCTGGTTTGGGGCATTTCTGTGAGCTCTCCAGATGTGTGACAGCAAACACCTCCTTCAGCTCAGGAGGTTCATCCCCACCCAGCTGGAGACACCCGTCAGTGGAGCAGGGACAGAGCCACACAGAGGCAGCTGTGCCCGAATTCCTGGGGCTGGGAATGCTGCAAACCCCACAGACATTCCCCAGCAGCTCGGCTGGGGCTGTGCAAACCAGCACAGCTCAGCCTGGTTTGGGGGAATGGCTGTCATTTAAAGCATGTCCCAAACAAAGTCCTTGGCAAACTACAAGCCAAGATGTTCTCTTTGATTGATCCCCACTCTCGTTTTCCCCTGCAGCTCCTCTTTTACAGGCAGGCAGCATGGTGGCCATTCAGCTCCAGCTTTTGCCAGCTGCCCCAAACTCATTAGCCTTCTGCACACAGCTTGGCTTAAGTCAAGAACTCAGTGTTTATTAGTGGAGTCCTGAGCAGTAAAACTTCTGCACTGAAGCCTGGACACAGAGCAGTCCAGCCAGCACTCTTCTTACAAAAATCTTATAGCTGCTGCACCAAAAAATGTCCACATCTCTGTATGATAAAACAGGTAATGTGCAGAGCCCTGCTGCCTGTAATCCTAATTAATCAAAATGCAGACACACAGCAACACAAACAAACAAGCCCAAGAACACAGGGAGGTATTTTACATCGAGTGTCAGCGGTTAGGTTAGGAGTTCAGCCCCAGCAGAACGTGACTGCTGGTGATGGACACCGGCTCTGTTTTGTACAGCTTTTTAAATCTCTCTTCAGAGAGTTCACTGGAGAGGTTTTGATCTGGGGCTCCTGGCTACACAAAGAGTGCAGCCACCCAAGGTCGTGCAGCAAGTCAGCAGTTTAATTAGGATTTGATCTCAGAATTTTTCTAGTTCTTGGCTACTTGCTCTAACAAGCAGCTGGTATGACCTTCTAAAGATATTTATTTAGATGGTCTGCGGCCAAGAATGAAACCTATTCCAGGCAGCTGTGGTCATTCTGTTATTCAGAACTCGAGATAAATCACCACACAATGAAGTGCTTGGGTAGCAGTTTGCTAAGAAGGGATTTGGGAGTTACACTGGGATTCGAGCTGGACATGAATCATCACTGAGGTGTTGCACAAAAGGAAACTCCACACTGGGATTATAAGCAAAACTGTGACCTGCAGGACACTGAGAGAAATCTCTGAGCTCAGCTCAGCACTCACAAGTGCTTGGTTAATTTAAGTCCACTTTTGGGAAACATGCTTGGAGAGAAACGAATGAATTTGAGAGAACCCAGAAGTGAGAGGAAAAAAAAAAAAAAAAAAAAAAAAAAAAAAGAAAGAAAAAAAAGAAAAAAAAAAAAAGAAAAAAAAGGAAAAAAACCCAAAACATCAAATGGAGAATTCAATCTGCTCACCAAGCTGTGGTGAGCAGGGCAACAAGCCGAGGGATTACACTGCAACAAATCAGGTATTGCTCAGGGAGCAGAGAGAACAGAAAGGGGAACAAGAGAGGGGTGAAACAGGTTCATTTGTGAGCCAGCCTGCTGCAAGGAGCACAGCAGGCACTGGAACAGTACAGCTGAACTGGGTTTTGTGGTTCTTTCCAGCGCTGCAGCGTGCTGGAATGTACTGGTGTGATGGAACCCTAACCACCATTTATGCATCTCAAACATCAAACTGTACTTGGGGTGACCTCTCAGCAGCCACTGGGGTCCACAAAGGAAAAAAATACTGGAAAATCAGTGTCCACCTCCTTCTCACCCCTTGGGTTATCAAATTATCCATGCAGAGCTGTCCTCTGATAGCCACCCACCTCCTGAGCCACGTCTTTTGTCACACCCCAGACACAGAACAGAGCTTCTGTCTTTGGTGAACCCCAGGGAAGTTTTTCCAGCCCATTTCTTCATCCTGGTCAGACAGATCAACCATTCCACATCATGTGGTGTCATCCCCCACCATCTTGCTGAGGATTTCATCTCCTCAGGTCATTGCTGATGCTCAGACTGCAGCAGCCCTTTATTAGGATAAATTCTGACTGACCGCCTGCTGGACATTGAACCAGCTCTTGGTAGTTAGATGCTATAAGATCCATGATTCCTGAAGGTACCAAAGTATGAGAGAGATCAGGAGAACCTCATGGAATTAGGAACTTGTGCTCCCATGGATTTCCCCAAACCCCAATCCCACACACAAATAACCCTCTGTGGCTGAAGAGACCAAGCCGTAGCTTCAGTGACACGAACAGTCTGGGAGTGGGAAGCAAATATATCCAATATTTCATTCAGAAGCACCAAATCAGATGTCCACAAACAAGAGGAATTAGGCTTCAAGAGATATCCTGCAAAGGTGTTGACACACGGTGCCTTGACAGCCCAGCTGGTAAATGTGGATGTCATTCAATGCTCTGAATCTCTCAGTGAATGGCATGCCAAATTCTCACTAGAATAAGGAATTGTACACCAAATGCCAATCAGTCATTATTTTCTAATTCTCTAAGGAGTATTTTTCATTCAGTTTGGCATTTATAAAGGGAAAAAAAAACTCCACCATGCCTCTATGAATGAAAATTCTGCACCTTCATGTGAAGCCAAGGCTGACACGGTGTGTGCAGCCAGGCTGCTCTGAGGGGTGGCCGTGTGCAAGATATGGAAATGGGAATGCTGTGAAGGAAAACAAAAACCTCATTAATGTGCTATTGAATGTAACAAAGAAATGAAAATGAAACCGAGACTATGCTCTTATTTTTCCCTGTTCATTTTTATTTTCTAGATTATCAGTCTAGGAGGGAGAAGAATAAAAAAAAGCAAGTGCAGAAATACCTCCAAATGCCATAATCAATAACTCAAAGTGACTGGAATGAATAATGCAGTATCTTGCCTAGATTTTACATCTGTTATAGGCTGCTTAAGTAATGTATTGTGAAGTGTAGAAGGACAATCACAATATGCATGTTAGTGAGGGGATGGAAAATAGAACACATAAAGAGTTGCAGGGAAAATTTATTTCCTAAAAATAGTAGGGTCTCCAATTTTCTTAGTTGGAGAGACACTGCTTAAAGTAATTGAAGTGACTTTTGGTATCAATTTATTTGACCCCTTCGGTTCTTGTTGACCTGCTGCAACACACACACAGAATCTTCCTTCTACTCACAACAAAGTCAGAGCACCCAAGCAAATACTCAAATTGACCAAAACTTGAGCTTATGGGAAATATTTTCAAGAAAATTCACCTCTCTAGGAAAATATTTTGCATATTTTTAACAATTCTAGTCATTTCAGTGTTATGTTTTAAAACAGGATTGGTTTCATTTCAGTTACTAATGTTAATGTTACTGGGAACTCTGAGTGGAGCAAATGTTGTGTTTGACCTACTTTTTGTCCTTTTTTAAACTGTGAACAACAGTCAGCTACTTGTACTCTGCAGATGAACATCAGCCACCCAAACCTTTTTGCAAAGTGAATTCCAGTTTACACGTTTGTGTCATGTTTTGTGCTTTCCACTCCTGGAAGCAGCAAAATTTAAAATAATTCCAAGGGTGCTACATGGATGGGAAACAAGAAAACAAGTGTGCAGCCGGGGTCAGAGAAGGCTCTGACCTTCTGTGGCCGTTTGTTCTCGGGGTTTTCAGCCTCCCCCCAAAGTGCAGAGCCGGGTTTGTCTCGGAAGCAGGGCAGGGAGGGAGCTGTGTGCTGCCCTGAAAGATGTGCTAAGGACATCTGCAGCCCCAGGCAGGAGCGCTGAGCACAACGTGTGCCTTGAAAAATGTCAGCAGATAAGGGATGAATGAAGGTGCGGGTGACCTTCGTTGGGCAAGGGCTGCGAGCAGTCACAAACTCCCACAAAAGGCATTTATTTTTCTTCCCGGTTGTCTGTTAAATTGTTGCTTCTCACGAGGGCACGATGGAGAGCCATCAATTCTGCCATGGAGTTTCTTTTAGAAGAATAAAGTATTGTGGATGGGATTCACTGCATTAATATGCTATTTTCACCCAAATCAGCGCTTATCTCAGTGTAATACAATACCAAAATCAACTGCAGCCTGTTCCGTTCTTAGTGAACATACAAATAATCCAAGTCAGTGTTGTACAGACACAAGGACTCATCACATCTTGAATTTTAACATTAACCATTTGACTACTCCCATTTTCACCATGCCCAAGAACCCATAGAA
>CM019224.1:4227699-4292041 GCA_009741485.1 Malurus cyaneus samueli
CTATAAAATTATTTTCAGGTCAGCAAATGAAGGAAAAAAAGAAAAAAAAAAAAAAAAAAGAAAAAAAAATGAAAAAGAAATAGAGAAAAAGAAGCAATGTATTCTTTTGGCTCAAATGGATTTTAAATAATGCACTGTATTTCTCATGGAGAAAGAAAAATAATCCAAGAAATCATTTTCACCCTAGGAGCAGCATCCTGCCCCTAAAATAAATTATTGGAGTAATAGTTTGAGAAAAGCTTTTTTTTTTTTTGTTAAAAAAAAAAAAAAAAAAAAAAAAAAGGGGAAAAAAATAAATAAACTAAGATTTCCATGGAAGTTGCTTATCCAATTTTACACATAATTGTGCATGGGTAAAGCACACAGGAGCACAGCCAGCCCCAAGCTAACTCTCCTGCCAGGAGAAAATTGTTTTCTTAAGGAAAGTCTTTCAGTTCCTCCTAAAAACATCCGTGAGCACCAAAGCCAAGAGTGAGAAGCAGATAATGAGAACGCTCACCTGGAGCTGGGGCCAAGGTGCTGCCACCTGCGGGGTGGGTCCCTCCCCAGAGCTGAGAACCTGCAGGAAAAGCTTCCAGGAGAGAGGATCTGCCAGGCTTGTCCTGTTCCTGATGGAATTCCTGAGCTCCTGGGCTGAAGGAAGAGATGACTCTCCCACATCTCCATCCAGGACATTGAGCACTGAAAACCGTTTGGCCTTTTCTTGGAAATCATTAGCAAGCGTGGCCAAATCTGTGAGCAGGCAACGTAGTCCATTCTTTTCAAATAAAAGATCTGGATGATTAAAATGAAAAAAAAAAAAAAAAAAAAAAACAAAAACAAACAAAAACGCTCCTAAATAAACAGCAAGCTTAGTTTTAGCAAGTTCTCAGTTTTGTGACCTATTTTTGTACCACTCATTTAGACATAACCCCCCATACCAACAAATCCAATTTTCCCTGTTAGCTAACCCACGGAACAAAGCAGATGGATTCACAGTCATGCACAGGAACTTGTCATTCCACAGCATAAGATGCCCTTCACAGCACTGGCTGGTGACAAATCGGGCTCTGAGCTGTTGCTGCCTCCCTTCTGCCCGTCCCCAGCCCCAGGGGATGGTTCCATAACTCACTGGTGCCCGTGCCCCCATCCTTATGGGATCAGCCTCGCTCACAAACATCAATCCCAGATTTATGGGCTGCAGGGCCAGGAGGAGCTGGTGGGACAGTCCAGGCTGACCTTCCTCACCGTGCAGGCCAATAATTTTTGTGTCAAGTCTGTCAGTTCTGCTGAGCCGTAAAATCTCTCTCAGAACATTGTTTAGCCTTCATTAAAATATTACAGCTGATAGAAATTCAAAACTGTCTGTAAAGATTTCCTCACTGACTTGTTTTAAAACAGTTCCTCTGTTTCCACTCTGAGTTTGGTTTCCACTCCCTGTAGCTCCTCATCCTTCTTCACAAATTAAAGAGCAATCAGAAATTCTTAAACATCAAGACAAGAAGAAGTCTCCTTTTGAAGAAAGTTAAACAATTTGGCCTTTTCTTACCTTCCCTGCTATGATCTATTTTATCAGTTTTCTGAACAGGTTTCTCCTTCAAGTGATTGCTGAGATTTTACAATTTTTTTTTTTTTTTTTTTATTTCATCGCTCCAATTTTATTTCTTTTTTAATATTTGCCAATATTCAAAAATCTCTGTCTCCCTGGGTCCACATTCGGTGGAAATAAAATTGCTTTACTCCATAAATATTCACTATAAAATTAGTGTAAGATACAATATTTGCTCTTGTGAGGGAAGGATCTGTTATGTCCAATTTTCAAACACACAAAAAAAATAGACATAAAAGCACCCAGAGTAAAATCATAAAGGAAAGTTGTGGCAGAACAGGGACTTGAACACTCACCCAGCTCCAGCACAGCCATAAAGACAAGATTATCCTACCCCTTAATTAAGCACAGAACAACTTCCAGCACTTAGAAAAGCAGATTAATGCAAGTTCTTAGGTCTCATCGTGTCTTTTAATATTAATTCTGATCAGCAGCTATGGCATTTATGACTTTTAATGTACTGTGTGCCGTGTATACCAATTTTCCCCATAAAAACAAGATGCTGCTCAATTTCTTAGATTTTCTTGTCCAAAAAAAAAAAAAAAAAAAAAAAAAAAAAAAAAAAAAAAAATGTAAGAAGGAATTACGCTTTAATTTCTTTCCTGCTTTTCAGAGAAACACAAACCCACACTTGTCCTTTATCCACATCTCTGCTGGCACCATAGCACTGCTTCTTTCTTGCACTCCAGGTTCAGAGTCTGTCACCTCCAGTCTGAGGATTTTCCCAAGTGCTCTCCATCCTCCTGGCTCCAGCACCCGAATGTCTGTGATTTTCTCTGCTGTTAGTGGCTGCTAGAGCTATTTAAAAAATGACAGAGGACTCACAGTCTGATGTGATGATAAGAGAAACCTGCTAAAGAGATGATCCTGCATATATATATTTTATTTTATTTTTTTATTATTCATTTTGCATTAATAGAATATTATTTTTTCCTTTTTTAGCAATTTGCTCTTTGCCAGAAATAGAAACGTTCAGTGCCCTGTGCTGAAACACAGGGATTGTGTTTCCTGTGACAATGAGCACTTATAAAACACGACCTGCTCCTGATCAGGACTTCCACGGTGATGCTGAGACACTGAAACAGCAGAGCAGAGCAATTTTGTTCTCATTGTTCTAGGGTCACCCTATTCTCTCAAAAAGAGGGAGATGCATTGTGGCAGAAATGACAGATGGATCATCTTCCCCCTCTCCCCTGACCTTCTGCACCCTTCTCCACCTTTTCAATTTCTCGTCCCTCTGTACAAATTATCTCCAGCAATGCAAGCCTTGCTTCTGTTTGCACCCTGATAATGAGCATTTTAAAAGTAGCTTTTCTTAGGAAAAGTTACTCACACTCGTGCTTTCCAATTATTCCAATACTTAAGACTGAATTTTTACTTATTTTCAAAGGTTTATCTACAATGTGTTGAAGTGATTTTAATTATTCCGCTTTATTATCAGCCAGTATGCCCATACAGTGCATTTAATCCTTCTTATTCTGCCACAAAGGCAAGGAAAAACTATCACAGTGATTTTGGGTTTATTCCAAATGTACTGGCTAAGGCTTCAGCTTCAACAGGAATGCATTTGTATTATTTTTCTTTTTAACAGAGATGATGGAAAAGGAATTTCTGTGGCAGCTCAGGCAGTTTTTTTTTTGTTTTTTTTTATGTACAAGTTACAAATTGCTGTATCATGTGTGCCACCACAGGCAGGACTGGGTGAGTCCCAGGTGAAAGACAATTCAGGGGCATTAAACCCTGTGGTTTTTACTTCAGCCATCATTTTAGGGACAAAAATTATCTGGACACCGAGAAAACCAGACCAGCATGAGAAGAAGGCTGTCCAGAGACAGAACAAATATTTTATATAAAGATTTATTTTTATTAATATTGATATTTGGGATATCTTACAGGGATTTTAAATCGTAAAGCAGGATGGATAAAGAGAGAGCCACGTTTGGGGCCAGAAGGAAAATGAATGGACAAAAAGGCACAGCAAGGCAGATTCCATGAGGTGGAGAGGGAACAGATCAGACGAGACTTCCTGCATAAACCCAGTTCCTTTGGAGTTAAGTTCTCATCATTAGCTCCTTGCAAAAATCAAAGTATTTTTTCAGAGTTAAATTTGTCTTTTAAAGTTTTTTAAATTTTTTTTAATGTTTTCACTAAATATTTTTACTTCTAGTCACCACAAGAAGTTTTCCACCTACTTCCTGTTCAGTATTTAGATGTAACTCAGCCTGATAACAAATTTTAAATGTCTGTGCTGGAGAAAAGATGAAATTATATTATTCCCATTTTCAATCTTATAAGGAGGAAATGAACAACAAAAAAAAATCAGAGAACATGAGAAAAAATGTCTGAATGCCTCATTATGTGCCTCTTTCTGTACACTGATGGTGTTTTTAATTTACTTCACAAGACATATTTCTAAATTACAGAAATAGAAATTATTTCCTAAGTGTGGTTTATCCTAATAGGAAATATGTGTAAATAAAGATTCTGCTGTATCTCTGTGGCAGAAAAAATAAAATTATACTAAGCAAAAACTTCAAAAAAAATCCCAAACCCCTGACATTAATAATTTGTATTTCTATTCTCCCTCACAGAAGTAGATCTGGCTTGCAAGAAAACACCCTTGTCCCAAACAATGTCATTCAAAATTGGGATTAAACTTTCCCCAGGACTGTTCTTGGTGAAGTGACCCAGCAGGCAGCAAAGGAAATTCAAGAAATAATTTTAAGTCCATAAAACATGATAAATAGTTAAGAAATGTAGCTGATCTAAACCATGAAATACTTGATTTCATCAACAAAAATTATCGCAATGAGTAGGAATTGAACTATTTTATGGGAATTTCAATGTATTAAAATTAATCTTAGACAAAATACTGCATAATGTTAAAGCAGAAGGGACAGTGATGCATTACAATTGAAGGGATACTGGTACTGAAATTATATTTTGTATCTCAATATATATTTACACTAATCCACTGCTAAATTATGTAAATCAGACTTCCAATTAGTACCTACCCTCAATTAGCTTTGACACTGCCAGATTAGTGCTGAATAAATGTGCATTTATACGTAAATGAAAATGATTTCTTAAAATTTGCTTTATAATAACTTTGCTTTGGGATAATTGTAAGGGATGAGACAGAGAGATCCTTGTTTGTTCTTCCCATGCTTTGCAGAGTATTGCAAACATCCTGAAAATAAAGTTGTTTTATTTCTGTTATGATTTTAGAAGTTATTTCATATCAAGGTAAATATTTTTCCTGGGCATCAGATAGTGGTTCATCAGAGATTTCACCCCCTGAGGGTTACAGAAACAGCTTTCTTACACAATTTTCAATAGAAAGGCAATTTTTTCTAGGGCACACAACATTTTTTCCCATTCCCACCTCTCAGTTTAAACTCCTCAGAGTATTCTCACCGCAGTGCTGCCAGTGAAGGATCAGGAGGTGCAGCTGGAAACTGCTGAGGACTCTCTGCAGAGAGGAAATGAGAGAGGAAATGCAGGGTTCTGTCGGGAGAAAGGGAAGGAGGAGAGCTCAGAGGAGGAATCTGCCCTGGTGAGAGCAGCAATCCCAAAGGAAATCCCTCACACAGCCCAGTCCTCGGGGAGGGATCACCACCAGCCCACCTCACTGCCCAAAGTTTTCAAAGAATTTTAAGTGTGGACCCCAAGACCACATACCTGAAGAAATTTAAAAAAAAAAAAAAAAAAGAAATTTTAAATGTGGACCCAAGATACACACCTGAAGACATAAAAAAAAAAAAAAAAAAAAATTACAAGAATTTTAAGTGTGGACAAGACCACATACTGAAGAAATTAAAAAAAAAAAAAAAAAAAAAGAAATTTTAATGTGGACCCCAAGACTACACACCTGAAGACATTAAAAAAAAAAAAAAAAAAAAAAATTTTTTACAAGAAATTTTAAATGTGGACCCAGACCACATACCTGAAGAAATTTTAAAAAAAAAAAAAAAAAAAAAAATAGAGAAAATTAAGTGGTGGACCTCAAGACCACATAGTTGAGGATTTAACCTGGAACTTCTTCATCGTATCCAGGCAAGCTACAACAATTTGCACCAGCGTGAGACCAGTGCTGAAGCCAAATCAGAGAGTGACACCCAAACATTTGCCTTTTGGGAGATTTATTTCTGTTCTTTCCCTTCTTGCATCTCTTTTCTCCATCCACACAGAAAATGGGTGTGGTTTTCTCATGAAAACTTTACTCTTTCTCTGCGTGAGACAAATCTGAGACTTTTCAGGATCTTTTGGGGGTGTGGGTGTGTCCCTGTACCTACACATGGGTGGGGTAATTAGCAGGGGCTTCTTCCAAATTAGGTGAAGTGGTAGCACTCACACACAAACGTGAAAGCTGATTTTAATCATCCCTAATTCAGAGAAAACACTTGAGCTTGGAGAAAACACTCGATCTGCTGCAGCCCACTAAACTGACTTCATCATTAATCCCTGCTGCTCCCCTTACCCTAACTGGAAATTCTCCCCTTTTCAGTGAAACTTTTGTCATGGCTATCAAATCCAAATTGTTTAAAGGAGAGCTTATCAATCACCACAGTTTTGATGAGAAAATATTCTTGATCAGACCTAGCCACATTTTTTTTTCTCTGCCATCTGCCTATATCCATCTGTTATCTGTTTTAAGACTATAAGTGATTTAGGACAGGGAGTGTCTTGTTAATTTTTGTTTGTAAAATACCTAGCACAGGAAGGTCATGGTCCAAGCCAGGAAGAGGTCGTGATTTCTTCTCAATTCAAATAAATAAATACAATAATCAACACCAAGAAAATCCCTGGCAGGGGGATTCAGAAGGAAGGCACTGTGGGAGGGTTTTCTGTAGTTTCTTCCGTATAAACTCAATATTCTGGTCCTGCTCAGAAAGTGAAATCCTGATAATGAATAGTTTGGTGCTGGATCTGAATGACAAGATAAATCTATTTATTTTCTAGAATTTTTTCCTAAATTCTAACAATTTTTGGCCAAAATTTTTCATTTTGGCCAAAAGATATCATGGAGATATCCAAGCCTCCAGTTGCATCCTTCAGTGGGGAAAGTCCTTTTTGGGAGAGTGACAGTCATTTTTTGTTTGCATTGTTGTTTTCTTGGAGAAGCTTCATGTTCCCTGCTCCTCAGAGCATCTGCACAGAGAGAAATCTCTTCTCCAGGGTGCATTTTGGGTTTTCAGCAGCCCCAGGGAGGGTGGGGTGCTTCCTGTGCACCCTGCATGTTCCCCTTTTGAGGCAGAACACAGAATTTTGCTGTGCTGACCCTGGTGGCCCGTTCAGCAATCCTGACTAATTCCAGCTCCACAGCTCTTTATGAAGTGTTTTGTTTTGTTCGACCTCCATCACGGGATCAGCTTGTGTACCTCTGCCTTTTTCATTGCCTCCCATTAGCTCTCATCTCCCTTTCCCTGCGTTCTGTGTCCTGGAAGCCTGGCACTGGCAGCTCTGGGAATAATTAAGTGATCTGTGTGGGGTGACACCAGTGCCCTCTGCAAAAACGCCGTGCCACCAGCTCTGCCGTGCCACCAGC
This sequence comes from Malurus cyaneus samueli, assembly GCA_009741485.1. NCBI lineage: Eukaryota > Metazoa > Chordata > Aves > Passeriformes > Maluridae > Malurus > Malurus cyaneus. The sequence continues at coordinate 4,234,836 of CM019224.1, forward strand.
TCGAGGAAAACAACAATGCAAACAAAAGATTCCCCCTGGAATCTTGTTGTGGATAAATAAAACCTTATAAAACAAGGGCCTTGCTACCCTTGTAAAACTCCTGCTCTCTCCTGTTACTTTGGCTGATCAGAGAAGGATTCAGGGAACGATTCAGCTGAACTGAGGTAAAAAACAAGTTCCATAATGCTGGAAAACAAGGGATAGAAGCAGTGAGAGCTCACACCGTGGTGTGTGGGGGTTGGTTCTGACCATGGCGTGTTCCTGGCGTGATTTTGGTTCAGACCATGGTGTGTTCCTGGTGTGGTTTATTGTGGGGTTACAGAATATTGGCAGCGGTAACATCAGAACAACAGACCTGGAAAGTCAGGCCTATCTCCTGTCCCTGCTCTGGAGAAGCCTTGGAATCAGTGAACATAACTGATCATGAGTGGAGTAAGTAGGGCATAAGAAAAGTTTGTAACTGCTAGTTCATGAGAAACTAAAAGAACACTGCTACTGTAAAAGGTATTGTTTACCTGGTACCATAAAAGGCAATATTCTGAGACAAGAGAATTGATTGGAGTGTGCTGGGGTGTAGAATCACTTCCAGATTAATTTACATGTATAAGGAATTTACTACTGAGCAATTAACATCTTCACAAGCCAACGTGGAGTCCGTGCCTCAGTCGTCGCATGATTGGCTCAGATACTTTTTTTTTTACTTTTTCCTTCACAAGAATGTAAACCCAAAACAAACAGTTTAAAACCCCTGGATTTTGGCAATAAACATCTTTGCATACCAGTGTGGAGTCCATGCCTTAATCACCATGAATGAATTTCAGAAGGTTGAAGCTAGGGTGGATGGTAAATCAGTATTTTTGGGGAAGGAACACGGGCAAGTGCCTGACAGAAGATGGCTATTCAGAGTTGCAGTCCTGCAAAAGGGTGCAAGGGAATTTTGCCTCATGTTTTCCTCATCTTTCCTGCCTCTGTCTTGATAAATAAGTCAAGATTTCATGTTTTCCTCTCATATTAGTTTTTCCTGATGTTGGTCTCAGTCTATTCCCAGAAGAATCACACATCACTGGTATTTATTGTTTCAGAAGGAAAGGAAACTGAGGTATTTATTTGTCTATTTGAGAAATGTTTATTGTTTCAAAGTTTTTGATATTTATTATTTCAAAAGGCATTTATTGTTTCAAAAGGATATTTATTGCTTCAAAGGGAGAGGAAACTGAGGCAGAGATATTCTCATCCTGGCTGCAGACAGGAGCCATAATTCCTCAGCCTTTCTACTGACAGGCTCTCCAGGAGCACCTCAAACAGAGCTTTTTCAATCAGCCCCAGATCCAGGGGCAGCCAAATCCTCTCCCCAGCTCAGGGGAGGGCCAAGGGAGGGAGATGCTGACCCTGCTCCTGTTTGCCAGGAGAGTTCCCTGGGCTGCTGACCCTGCAGGACACACCTCCACAGCTCCTGGGGCAGCGAGGACTCTGACACCTCACCTGCACTGATGCAAAATGCTTCATCACTCATTTTTTGGGGAAAATAATCTTAAATTCAAATACAAAAAATTAAATATCACGGAGGAAACCAATGACTTTTTATTATTGCACTAGAGCTGAACTGAAATCCTTCACACTTTATAACAGTTACATTCTTCAAAAGTCTTCTCTCAGCAGATTTTAATTTTTATTTTAACCTTTCTGTCCTTCACGAGATGCACTGCATGTTCAAGAATATTTCTGGGGTTTACCCTGTGCTGCCCCTTCACCTTGCCCCACAATCCCCTTCCCCCAAACAATTCCTGAGCACACCCAGCAGCACTGTGCTCCTCATCTGTCCAACACACACAGCTCAGAGCTCACAGTGCCACCCTCTCCTGATGTCATTCCCAATTAAGGAGCCCCTAATTCAGACATTTTCCTGTGGCTTCTCCATTTGCCATTGAAGCATTTTCCACAGTCCAGCACTTCAGCTGTTTAGAGCGAAACCTGTGACCATCCTGAAAAGTTTAGTTAAAATAAGATCCCTTGACTCTTAGGCAGGCACAATTGATGTGATTTCCTGCACACAGAATCACAGAATTGTTGCAGTTTGAAGGGATTTTGGGAGCTCCTCCAGTCCACCCCCCTGCCCAGGCAGGGTCACTGGGGCAGGGACACAGGGATGTGCCCGGGTGGGTTTGGGATGTCTCAGGACATGAACACTCCAGACCCTCCCTGGGCAGCTGTTCCAGGGCTCTGCCCCTCCTGGGGAGGCAATTCTTCCTCTGCTGAGGTGAACTCATTGTATTTCAGTTTATGGCTTTAGTTTATGTATTTTAGTTTATTTTAGTTTAGTTTTATTGCTCCCTGTCCTGTCCCTGGGCACTGCTGGACACTCCAGCCCCATCCTCGGACACCCTGGGGATGTTTGGGGGATTGATGGGATCCCTGGGGTGTTTGGGGATGCTTGTGGGGATTGATGGGATCTCTGGGGATTGATGGATCCCTGGGGATGTTTGTGGGGATTGATGGGATCCCTGGAGTGTTTGTGGGGATTGATGGGATCCTGGGGATTGATGGGATCCCTGGGATGTTTGTGGATGTTTGAGGGATGTTTGGGGATGGGGATGTGGTGGGATTGTGGTGGTGGGGATGTTTGTGGATGTTTGTGGGGATTGATGGATCCCTGGGGATGTTTGTGGGGATTGAGGGGATCCCTGGGGATGTTTATGGGGATTGATGGGATCCCTCTCAGCCTTCCCTTCTCCAGACTGACCAGGCCCAGCCTCCGCAGTCCCTGCTCATCACAGCCATGTTCCAGACCCCAAATCATCTCTGTGGGCTCTGCTGGACCCCTCCAGCAGCTCCTTCTCCACCCCCAGAGCTGGACACAGCTCTCCAGAGGAGCCTCCCAGGGCAGGATCCCCTCCTTGACCTGCTGCCCACACTCCCTATGTGCTCCAGATTTTTTCTTGATGTGGATCTCTCTCTTATCCTCTAATAAACCCTGATTTCCAGCACCAGACCTATTTTCCTTCCCCCTTGTTTCCCTGTGTATTTCAAACATGTAATCCCAACTTTTTTTGTGTGTCTTTGAAGCTGCCCCCATTTATTTTCTGAATTTTACTTCTTCACCAAAGCACTCCACAGATTGTCCTTTCTGGGACCTTTGCTGCTTCTGCTTGTTGTTCGCAGATTTCCATCCCCTGAGTGCTGGGCCCAAAAGATGGGCCATTTTACCATGGTTTGAACTCTAATAAGACTATACACACAAAAAAAACAAAAAAACCAAAACCCAAAATAAAACAAAACAACAAAAAAAAAAAAGCAAAGCAAAACAAAACAAAACAAAAAACAAAAAGGAAAAAAAAACCCAAAAAAAAAAACCCCAAAAAAACCAACCAAACAAAATAACACACAAAAAAAGAACCCCAACCTGAAAAGCAAGAAAGCTGGCTAAATTCCCTAATCCAAATAACAGAAATGTTTTGTCTAACCCTCCCCAGGGCAATGAACATTTTGGTCATGAGAGCTTGTGTTTGGTTAGAGATGAATCTCCAGGGACCCCAATGTTGTACCTGTGAAATAAAGCCATAAAGCAGGGCAGGAGGGTCACTGTGCTGACTGTGACAACCTCTTGCTCCGCAGGAGCTGCTCCTCCAGGCTGGCTCTGGAGAATGTGACCTGTCTTCTCTTTGCCCTCATCTAATGCTAAAAAAAAACTAGATTTTTTTTGTTTGTTTTGTTTTTTGTTGGGTTGTTGTTGTTGTTGTTTTGGGGGTTTTTTGTTTTGTTTTGTGTGGTTTATTTTTAAATTTTATTTTCTGAAGAGATTTCAAGAATATGCTCAGCCCTTACTGGCAGACTTTTCTGCCATGCAACTGAAAACTTCACTTTTAAAGACAAAGCACTAAAACTTTCTCAAAATACCGTGATTCCAGCAGATGATATTTTGAGAAGGATAAACAAACTGAAATGGAAATTGCAAGAATCCTAATAACACTCCAGGAGACAGCAACAATGCCAGCCCATGGAAATCATTCAAAGACAGCAGAATAGGATTTATCTCAAAGTCAACAGAAGCTCATCAGAGTCCATAAAAACAAGTAAACAGCTATATTAACACTCAACAGCCACATTTCCAACAGGAAGATGAATCCTGTAATCAATGAACACTTAAGAATTGTCATAATAATTTAATGGGAATTTTCTTATGAGTTTGATTCCAGAAATTAAGGGTAGGAAGGGCACCTGATACAAATGCTTCTTGAAAGGAATAATGACCAAATGGTTCCATCATATGGCTTAAGGAAAAAAAAAAAAAAAAAAAAAAAGAAAAAAAAAAAAAGTTTACACATCTGTAAATAACTCTAAACCAAGCTGTGTTTTATTTTTTTTTTCACAGCTGGAATACTAGTTTTTATTACAGCTCAACTGGCATTGCAAATTAAAATCCATCTCTGTTTGTTAAACTGCTACTTAAAATGGCTTCCACCAACTGTTACAGTTGGAGATTGTGTTGTCATTTATGCATTAAGTGGGACGGTTCAATAGCATGAATATTTAAAGGCAAGTACACGGAAAGGACTTTAATTGGGCTGCCATTGCTAACTGCTGGGTTTTGTTCCCTGGGTTTGGTCAAAGCTCTCTTAATTTTTCACTGAATTAATGGAATTGAGAACTTTTGTAGGCACATCTTGGGGTGTCTCCAAGAGCAGAGCAGCTTTGCACCTTTAATGGACAGCAATTAAAGAGCTCAGAACCCTGCTGCCATGCTGGCTGGTCTGAGCTGAACCATTGATTTGGTGAGCTCTTCCTTGGAGATGATAAAGGGACCACGTGGTCATGAGAAGAGATAAAATAAAATGACTATAAAATGACTGCAAGCATGCTGGAACTTCTGGCAGGGAGTTTTGAAGGGTCCCAGTGAAGCTGGGAATTAAAAACTGCATTTTCAATGCCCACTGCATCTGTAAAAACTCCAACACCCACGGAAGACGAGATGAACATTGCAAAATAGACAATTGTATGAGAACCTAGGTCCAATCAAATTTAAAATAATTACCTGAAGATGCAACAGGCAATTGTCACAGATAAACAGATTATTCATAAAGAAATTAGGCAGTTCTGAAAAATTACAGTAAATCTTCAGCGTCAGGTTTCTAAACAGCAGCTTCGTCAGACATTGCTACAAGTTTTTAGCCTTTCACCTATAAATCCCATTCTGTGAGTGACACAAGAATCAGCCTCATCTGTTTCTCAAAGACAGCCAGGCCCAAGATATTCTGGTTAAGTTTGTTCATTAATGACCCCTGGATTGATGAAATCACAAAAGTCCTGATGATCCAGGGACTGAAGTTAATATTTTTGGATAGCTGAGCAGTGGGAAACTTTGTTAAGGACTTACCTCAAGAGCTATCAGTTACTTCACACTTGTGAAAATATCAACACCTTTATTTAGAAACCAAATAAGTTTTCATAAATATCAAATGATTCTTGAATATTATTAAAGTTCAGCAGGGTCCAACTGTGTGTTTTTGACACAGGAGATGAATTTTGATGGTCCTTGTGGGTCCCTGCCAGCTCAGGATATTCTGTGGTTCTATATGACATCCTCAGCAGATATTTTTTCCAAACCACTTACATTTTTATTGGAAACCTTTATAGGGGGAGAGCTGCTCCTGCTGGTGAGCACTGAATGACTGCAGACCAGGAGGGCTCTCAGCCTTTCTTTCTTGTCACACCAGGTCTTCCTGGAAACTGCTGCAGAGAGTGGGAATTCCCTCATCAGACATGAGGGAAGATGAGAGAAAATACAGCAAAAACAGGAAAATTATGTTCAGGAAGTCTGGGAAAAAAAAGATCTGGTGAGATATAATATTAAATCCACACCTAAAAGTACAGGGAGATGAATCAAACATGTTGAGTGCTGTTCATCAAATCATGATTTTAGAAGAGCAACAGGACAAGCAGAGCGCTGACACTTCTGCTTCACCAAACCTGGCAAATCAGAACCCAGAGTTCTCTATTTCCTAGGCACTCTCCCATATAGGATAACTTTAAGCAGCAGTGTCACATGTTATTATGTTTTATTGCTTAAACAGGCAATTTCCCAACTCAGTGAGGCCTTGGGAAGCTTTTCAAACACAAACCCAACCAGAGCAGCTCCATCCCTCTGGATTCCCCTGCTGACCTTCAGGAAGCACAGCCCCTGGAAGCGTGCCTTGCTCCAGCTCTGTGACTCACAATTTAATTACATTAGAGCAGGGGATGATCTGCAAAGCTGATGCTGTTTTTATTCCAAGTGCTGAGCTCCTTGCCAGCTCGGTTATCAGCCCTCATTGGGCTGAGTGGTCCCTTGGGGGCTGCGGGGGCAGCGCTGACATGGAGCTGGTGCTGCTGCTTCTCCTGCAGTGCTGCTGCCATGGAAGGAGACAGGGCAGGGGAAGGGGGATGTCCAGTCATGCAAATCAGTCAGGCAGGTCTTGGAAATTGCTTTATAAATTCTGATCTGTTGCTGAGACAAAACTGCTTGATTCAACCCTAAAAACCCAAATTGATCCTATATGTTTTGCACACTGCTCAGCTGGGGAGAAACAATGGCCAAGGGCTGCAGGGACAGGAGCCAGGGAATGGCTTCCCAGTGCCAGAGGGCAGGGCCAGATGGGAGATTGGGAAGGAATTGTTCCCTGTTTGGGTGGGCAGGCCCTGGCACAGGGTGCCCAGAGAAGCTGTGGCTGCCCCTGGATCCCTGGCAGTGCCCAAGGCCAGGCTGGACATTGGGGCTGGGAGCAGCCTGGGACAGTGGGAGCTGGCCCTGCCATGGCTGGGGTGGCACTGGATGGGCTTTAGGGCCCTTTCAATCCAAACCATTCTGCAATTCCATAATTGTGATTACACTGATTGTAGAAGACATCTAGAATTACTAATGCCGACATTTGCAACCACTGTTGGAGATAACCCTCAAAAAGAGACCTGCATTCACTGGAATTCCTTTTGTTTGAAGATTTATTTTTCAGTCTCATAAAATGGGTTTACTAGAAATTTAGTTAAGAAAAAACTGGTTTCCCTATTAGACAGCAGCACCACTACAGAAAGTTTAATATCCCTTCCCCAGGAAGGAGAGATAGAAAGTAAAAGTTACTTCCAAAATACACCAATATCTATTCAGCTGTATTTGTGACACAGGCTACAGGAACAGTCTTTCCCAGTTATCCCCTGAACCAGAATGAAGTTTTATGTTATTCCATTCCTTCCCAAGAGCATGGAACAGGATATCCCACTGCTGGTTTATAAACACCACTTTAACCTGACCACTTCTTGCACACAAACTTGTTCCTAACACGGCAAAGGGTTCTGCCAAAGCAAAATGGGGAGATGTAAAACCAAAAAATAGAGGCAGATGTGCTGGGCAGAGCTGCAGAGCTGAGCTGAGCCCTGTGCTGTCACCCTCAGCCCAGGGTCCATCTGGTCCAGTGTCCGACACGAGCAGTGCCGGGCTCCAGGGAGAACATTTTAATAAACAGCTACAAGGTGATTTCACTGTGCTGAGATCAACACTCCTTAACACCCACCGAGTTCCATCTCAACAGTATTAATTGGTACAAATACATGCAGATAAACAGCTCAATCTCAGGCATTGAGGACCATCCTGGCTCGTGTACCTGCACAATTTTAAAGGCTGGGACCATGAAACTCAGCCTTGAAAATGAATGGGGTTTCTACAGCCATTAAAATGGATGGAAATTATAAATTCAGAAAAGACAAAGCCCAGACATGATGCAGAACACCTGACTGACAGATCACAGGATTCTTCCAAAGAATCCCCTTTAAAACTTGGATTTTCAAGATCCTTAAAACTATTGAATCAAAAAAATCCAACCAACCAACCAAAATAACCAAAACTCCAAAATCAAATTGACATAGAATACAATAAACTATTGGCAAATTGCTTCCTTTCACCCTCTCTGAAAAACAAGAATCACCGCGTTTCTCAAGTAAACTTCCCAAGTTTTGACATTCAGCCTTTGAACCTCATTGTATCTCTTGTCTGCTAGACTAAGAATTCAAGTGCTCCCTTCTAGATTCTTATTGACTCTGAACAGGTCCCTTAATACGTTGATTTAATGAAATGAAAAATCAGACCACAGAGAAGAACAAGAGACTCCCATCATATGCAATGACAGTAGTAATAGAGGGCCAAAATTTGCAAATCTTTAAAGTGACAATGAAATAAAATTAAGGCATCTAAATACTGTCAACATCTTACTGTTAATACAGAAATTCCTTGTTCCACAGAGACCTTAATTATTTACATTTGCTGATGTCCAGAACGTACCTCTGTACGTTTCTAGAATTAAAAAATTTGATCCCTGGCTAACTCAAAGCCTGATCTCAACACAAAAGTGAGACCTGGATCACCAGGTCCTTGCTTTGGAAATGTTCATAAATAATTCCTCTCCCAAAAACCCAGGATAAATCCCACAGAGGAGGCAGGGACAGCTGCCCAGGTAGAGCTGAGGAAGGAGGGGGAGTTGTGCTCCTGTCCCCGTGCCTGTGCACACACCAACGAGCAGCTCACCTTTTGTCTGCCCAAAACATTTCCACCTAGTAGAAAATATTATAAACACCATGAGGAAACTTAGATCTTACCCAGAAAACAATATAAATCCTCCTTCACCCTGCTGGTTTCCCAGCAATCCGAGAGCTCTCCACTTAGGGCTTGGATGCTGTGAAAATCCTGAAAAGGCCACTCACCTGCACATGGGGGGAAATGAGCAGCAAGATCACAACAAAAGATTCTACCTGAAAATCAGGCATTTGGGATGTCAGTGTTGTCTGACAGACCTCACATCATTTACCTGGCAGATTTGTTTATCCTGATCCATCCCTGGTCATTCCCCTCTACCATGTGCACTCAGCACTGGGTGGGAGCTCACACTGCTCTGATTTTCCAGCAGCAAGGCTTTCAGAACCCCTTTTTTCTGAGCTGGAAATCTCTCCTACTGAAACCATATTGAAATGCTTCTGGTCAGAAGTGAAAACCAAACTGTTTTCATCCTCTCTGCCAAGTGTCCTGGGTTGTTTTGGAAGCACGCCCACCTTAATCACTCATCTTTTTCAGCACATCCAAACTTTTTCATTACAGATTTTAGGCATTTCCAAATTGATAAAGTTTTTTAAAAAAAAAGGAAAAAGGAAAAGAAAAAGTGAAGTAGAAGCCAGAATCTGCACTTTCAAGGCTCCAGGAAGATTCGACTTTGTAGCAATTCCCCAGCTGTAATTGCCTTACCAGACAGTTTAAATCCATTTAGAAAGTTCCATGTTAACTCTGCAGCCTCGAGAGCCTTGTCTCCAGAAATAGCTCCCGTCTGAGTTGCAGCTGTGAGAGGATATTTAAAATCGAGCCTGCCACTGCTTTTTCACCTGGGGAGCCTGTGGGTTGAGATGGGCATGGCAGGGACAGGGACAGGGACAGGGACAGGACAGGGACAGGACAGGTCAGGGACAGGATGGGACAGGGACAGGACAGGACAGGGACAGGGACAGGGACAGGGATGGACAGGAACAGGGACAGGGACAGGGAAGGGACAGGGACAGGGACAGGGGCAGGACAGGGGTGCACAGACCCGAACCCAAGGCAGCTGGACAGGCAGGGGAGCAGCCTGGAGCCATCCCAAAGAGTGACACTCTGGGTGCTGTGACACTCAAGCCACACACAAATGCTGTGAGTGCTGCAGCTTGACCCATCCCTGCAACTAAAGGAGTACTCCTGGAATTATTTCTTCCCTGTATAACTAAAGCACACATGGAATATTTTTAGCTGCCTTTTGATTTGAACCTGTAGGTAATTAAATCCTAGCACAGGTCTAATACTTCAGTGTGCTCCCTCTAATCACAATTATCACCTTTACAGAGCTGCAGGCACCAGGCTGCTGGAACAAGAGCTATGTTTTTGTCTATAACTTCACACGATAATTGTTTGCAAATAATTGGAAGCTGCAGTTGGTGAACAAGTTCCTGGCCTGTTTTGAAGCCAACAGGAGAAGGAGCAGCCCAGCCCATGTGAATCAGACAAAAGGAAGGCTCAGATCACACACAGCCTGGCCTTTGTCATCACATCCCAGAGCTCCACTCTCACACCTTCACCTGCCAGCCTCAACTCCTGGGGTTTCACTGTTTTGGTGAGGAGAATGCAAAGGGCATCCTCCATCCAGGAGCACTCAGAGAAAACCAAAACAATTTTAAAATAAATGTCTGTGCTGTGTGAGTGCATTCAAGCTGCAGAGCCCCGTTCAGTCTCTTCAATCCTTTTAGCTGATCATGGCTGGAGAATTCCTGCTCAATTTTCAGGCTGCTGTCTCTGCACACACCCACAGTGGTGGTACAAGGAGAATGGAACCTTTTAGAGGGACATTCACTGCAGCACAGCAATCCCACTCAGAGACATTCAGGGTTAAATGAACTCCCCCCAGAACAGAGGCAGTGGGGCTCAGGGTCAACCCAGCACCGAGGTGAATTCATATCAAAACCCCATTATGATTGATCTGTGGCAAGCTTTCAGTTTTTCTCCTGAAAGCTCCACCCCAGGCTGGGCTCCTGCAGGATAGAACTCAATCAAATCACTCTTGCACAGTGCTCACCACCACCATCCAGCCCTCTTTTGTTTGAACATTTGCACTTCCACTGATTGCAGACATTAATCAACAGCCAAAACAAATTAAAGAGGGATAAAGGGTCATCTACCACCACTCTTATATTCTTTACCTTTCAAAGGCTTCTTGCATTTAATTTGTTGGAATTTTTATTGTTTTCAAGTGAACACTTTATTTCATGGGACACTGTGGGTAAAAGATGCTGTAATGCAAACAAACAAAGGTTTTTATGTTGTAAATCTACCCCTAAATCTGACCCATGCACTGAGGGTTGAAGATCTCCCTAAAGTATCATATTTGTTTACTTGTAAGGGGAAAAGTTCTTTCTGCAAGTACTACCTAGATTTAAAATTTAAACAGAATAAAAATGGCACTCAGCAGCGAATCGTTAGGAGCACTGTGACCTGTGGTTTCATAATTAAGGGAGAATCGTTAAAACACTTATTGATGAATGGACATAGAAATGCCAGAAGGATGACACAAAGTGCAGTGAGATGAAGGATCCTCTTCACAGATCCCCTGCATCCATCAGGCAGTCAGGGATCACACACTCAAATGATTTGTTTCTCCTTTTTCCTTCTGATTCTCTTCTTGAAATGTTCTGCATCAGCCTTTGACCAGAACAGCCAACAGCCCCTGGGAATCTCAAACCACGGAATGTCCTGAGTTGGGAGGGACCCACAGGATCAGCAAAGCCCAGCTCCTGGGTTAGTGACACCCCAGAGTGTCCTGGCAGTGCTGCTGAGGGCAATCCCACCCTCTGTCCATCCCCATACTCGTGTGTGTGTGGATATTTGCACACAAGTGCTGGCTGCAATGTACACCACTGAAAAAATATAACAACACAGGAATGGATGGGATAGGCTTAGATGGATATACATCACAGCCATGGATTCATTTGGGAGAGACACAGATGGCTCAGAGATGGCTCTGCTACATCTGATTGTTGCTACATCAAACCATCTAAAGTTGGGGAAAAATGGAGTGCAAAAAATTCCTCTCTCTTGGAATGTGACAATGAGGAAGGAATGCTCATCAGAGCTGGTATAATCACACCTGCTTTAAAAACGTTCTCCACTTTTAGAGGAAATTATTAGCACCAAAAGACAAGGCTTAACATCCAGAATGAAGCATGGAATGGAGCAGGGTGGATCTCTGTGTTTGCACAGGTTTGTATTGTTGAAGGGATTGTGGTTTGGATGGATATTGCATAGATAAAGTTGAATTATCATCTTTGACCACAGCTGCCATTTCCACAGCACCATTTCCATGTGGATGAAGAGCAAATTCTGTCAGGAAAGTTTGACCCTCCTAAGTAATAAAAGAGCAATTTGTGTATTGGGGCAAATTAATTAAAAAAAAAAACCAAAAAAAAAAAAAAAAAACCAAAAAAAAAAAACCAAAAACCACCAAAAAACAAAAAAAGAAAAAAGACAAAAAAGCCCAACCAAACAAAAAAAAAAAACACAGACAAAAAAACCGCCCACAAAACAAAACAAAAAAAAAAAAAAAAAAAAGCAAAAAAGCCCAAAAACACAATAAAAACAAACCAAGAACAAGAATTAAAAAGCCAAAAAAACAACCCCAACCTTACTGTAGTCAGTGTTGGTTCTGTAAAGAAAATATTATTCAATTGCTGCAGGTCAGGCTTAGGGATAATTGTCCATGAGCAATTCAGCCAAACCAGCAATTTTATTTAGAATGACTAACATCTATCTCAAATAAAGAAAGCCCAAAAGAGACTTTTTGCATCTGGCAAAAATGTATCGATGCATTTGGCATTAATGTCCACAATTTATGACAAATCACCAGTAATATTCTTTAAAGGATGATAGATAAATAAATAAATAATAATAAATAATCTTTCAAAGAGAAGTGTGTAACCTTCCTGAACAAAACTGGTCTGGCATTCTGCTCTTGACTTTTGTTTCAACAAAACAAATCCACTCTTAGTGCAAATTAAAATTCTTTTTCAAAAGTACTGTGATATTGCAAACTGCAGTCCTTGAAATTTATTTACTAATTCACATACTCCATAATTAGTGTTCAGTGAGAGCAATCTCTTTTCAGACCTAGCACAGAATTAATAACAATTAACCTAATGCATAAATTTTCCTACAAAAAATAATAGTTTTAGTCCTTTTTCCCATTAAAGATCGTGGCAAAATTCCAATAATGATGAGCAAACTCCTAATAATATTTAAGTGTCACATGATTACTCTGATGCAATGCCATTAGTAATTAAAACTAAATGGCACTTAAATAATGTATTCCCTTCTACCTTTCCTAATACCTGCCCTTTCAAAGTAAGGGTCAAATTAATGTCAGGATACATGAAAAATACTTGATAGGGTGAAAAAAAAGGTGTTTTCTGTCTATTTATCCCTATAATACGTCAGCCAAAGCCCTTCAATTCCCTTAAGCACAATGTATCATCTGGGCGAGAACCAGAATAACCTCCAGCTTCAAGAAAATTGATTTAGTGAAAATGAAAGTTCCTGATACTCTCCTTTTTCTGCATCTGCTCTCACAGCTCAATTCCTGACCAGCAGGCATGGGTGGGATCCTTGCTGTAGCTCAGGGATCGTCACAGCATTTTTTAACAAACTCTACTGCAGGCCATTCTGGGAACGAGACCAGTTTCTGGTTCCAAATATTTCCTTTCTTTGCTGAAAGCTGTTTTTTATTTTTTTTTTCCATTGTAGCATATTTAATAGCTGTTTATTAAAGTACTTTTCTGAATACGTATATATCTTTGAAGTGCTTGTTTTTCCTAATCAATGGATATTTCTCAATCTCAATATTGCCCAATTAAAGTAATATAATTACGTATCAGATTTCTGAGAGCAGTAACACAGGGCTAGGGGACAAACAGAATTTTAGCACATGTTCTGCACTCAGCCTCTTTAGTCAAGCCATTGATGGAACTTTGTAACTGCACTACTCCCAGCTTAGCAGAAGAAGCACAAAATTTACGTATTTTCTGAAATATGAGGCTGTTAATGCTAAACTTTTTTTCCTTTTTCAAAAAGCCTTGCAGGGAAACAAGTAGTTTTCAAGTTGGTTTTTTTGACTTTTTATTTTCAAGGTACTTTAGAAGAAAGATGGGAAGCTGGGAAAAAAATTCTGACCTCACACACCTCTTGTGCAAGATCTGCTCTGCTATTGCAACAATCCCCATAAGGAAATTGCAGGTTCTGGCTCTCAGTGCACCACTGCCACTGGTCCAGTTTAACTGTGAAATGATGGCTTCCCTCAATTTGGATATTAAAAGTATAAACTAAAGTTAATAATTATCACAAAGACTTGAGAGCACAACCTGGCAATAGCCAAGGGGTTAAACCCCTTGAAAAGTACACAAAGCCTTTAAAAATATTCATTACAGACTTTTGAACAAACCGAGCTCTTCTTCAATATATGCCAGGAATGAACATTCTGATGGAGAGCTTTGGATATGTAGAATAATAAAAACAATATATATATACCTACACATAAAAACAAAAAATAATTTTGAAGTTCAAAATTCATTCTGTTTAAGAGTGGAACTGACTCAGTGGTGTTTTGGTCAGAGAAGATTGCTCCAACCAGACAGAACATAAAGTGTTGGTTGTACTTTCTCTGGTGACAACAGGAGCTCATTTAGCCAGACAATGCTGGAGACTGATCCTCAACCAAAGGGTTTCAAAAATGAGCTCAGGAAAGTACAAGATTAAACTGTAAATGTTATGGACTCAGCAGATCTTCAGCTAGCACAGACCTGCAGAGCTCCACAGAGAGGGAACAGGTCCATGGCTGAACCAAATTGACTTTCATTTAAATCTGTTACCAGTTAAAGACACGTAAGAAAGTGGAAGATTTTGACTTATTTTTTAAATAACTAACTTTGGTAACATATATATTAATGTATTTTTGTATGTTTGTGTCAAGGCTTTGCCTCCATTTTATTCTCCCAGTAAATCAAGGAGAACTGATTATAAGCCCAATGGTGTCTCCTTCCTTTTCTTTCTTCATTCATTCATTCATTCATTCCAAATTTTATTTAACACCCTGAAATTTCATATGGGACAAAGTATTACAAGAAAATGGGGACAAATTATTACAAGAAAATGTCAAAACCCAGCACCACATATAGAGGAAGAAAGGGAACAGAACTTCTGTAATTTCTTTGGTTACTTCCAAACAGAAAATAAACACAGAGTCCTGTACTGACAGCTCTGCATCAAAGCTGACAAAAGGCTTTCCTTGGTGATTTGATGTTATTGCCCCATTCAAAACATTTTAAAAGTTTGACTGCAAGATGAAGCGATTCCACTTGTGCCAGAAGTGGTCTCCTCCCCTCAGCCTCTGCTGTTATTATTGTGCTCCTGGTAGTTGATAAATTATGAATTGTGTTTAGGAATTTGCAGACGAGTATTTTCCTTGTAAAGAGGGAGCAAGTGCTCATTATCTGTCCTTTGATGTATGCCCATGGAGCAAAATGAAATCACTGCTTTTATAATATCCTGTACATCCCAAGCACTTGACCCGAATGTATTGAAATGAGCAGGGTGATTTGTGTGTGTGAAAAACATTTCCCCACACCTCACACCTCTTCTCTTTTCTTGGGGTCTTTTATAGCTCCAAAGAGCCGAGCTTATCTCGCTGCCAGCATCCTCAGCTCATCTCAGTGTTCAGGGAGATAAGATTAGAGGCCTTGATCCTCCTGCTGTTAGAACAAGACCTCAATCTCTCACTGTCTCTGTTTAATCAGGTTCCTATTTTAGCTGCCACAAAGGTGTCAACAAAAGAAAATAAACTGTACCCCATCAAGGGGTTAAATTGGATTTCACAATGTGCAAATGCTCGTCTGAACGAAATTCCACCTGCACCCTCCATCAGGCAAATGAGTTCTGACTTTTAATTTATTTCTCCAGGAAATGGAAAGGTATGGCATAGCCAGAGTCAATAGGGAATAAAGAACGAGGTGTAATCAGCCTGCTCACCAATTCAGAGCCCTCTTCTCTGTCAGCTTTAATAGATCTCACACCACACAATTTACAGAATGTAAGATGCATCTTTTCTGGTCTATGTTTTATTTTGGACTTGTCTAGTTAATGGTCCTAACAAGTGACAACTGATGTTTGTTTGATGTAGCAGTGCCTGTAAGACACGCACACGCTGCTCAGGCAGATTTTGGACAGTCTGTTTTGCTACTCCAGACTGTGACAGGACTGGTTTTCATCTGGGACAATCTGCAGCACAGAATTCTCTTATGATTTCTGTCAGGAAGCAACCTGACCGGTATTTTATTCAGATTACTGTGTAGGCATAAAAAAAGCCTCAGTAACTAATCACTTGCACCTTAAAGAATATTTTAATTTGTTTGTTTAAAATCATTAGTTAGTAGCATGTTACCAAAAGAAAATCAGTATCCTTTTTTTTGGATACTGATTATCCTGAAGATATCAAATAATCATTTCATATTCTTTCAAAATATTTCTTCTGTTTTCTCCTCTCTCCTTAATATTTCGATTTTTTCAATTCCAACAAGTCAAATCCAAAACTCACTGTAACTCGTAACTGTTCTGGCTCCCTTTTCCCAGGGGAAGGAG
Source organism: Malurus cyaneus samueli (assembly GCA_009741485.1). Classification (NCBI taxonomy): domain Eukaryota; kingdom Metazoa; phylum Chordata; class Aves; order Passeriformes; family Maluridae; genus Malurus; species Malurus cyaneus. The sequence goes on from CM019224.1 coordinate 4,251,046, forward strand.
CAGCATGGATTGAGGTGAAATATCTCCAAGATAACAAGAGGAGGCTTAGGATAATGCTCATCTACTAAAAATCCTTACTGGCAGTGCAGGTCTTGTAGCCCTTTTCACTTTATTTGGATGTTGACCTATAGCAAGATAACAAGGTATTATTAAAACCTAATCACAATCATAGAGCACAAATTAAAACAAAAAAAAAAATCACATCTGAAAAATTTCATTCAATCTCATTAATGTTCTGAACAGCCTGGCAATGTTCACCACACAAGGGACAAAGGTCATTTTCTCACAGGAAAAAGTGTGGGAACTCCTCCTGCATCTTCCCCTCCTTCCCCAATCCCCTGTTAGCAAACCTGTGCTCGCCTCCAGCGACGTTATTGCTGTCTAGTAGGACATCTGCTGCCTTGCTGCCAACATCTGGCTGCCTGTGATCACACAGTGTTCGGCATAATTTTGCCCTTAATAGCTCTTTCCTCAGGTTTTCTCTCTTTACCTCTGGTAGCCCGAGTTTTGTGATCTGAAGAATAAAGCTGCTTTATTTTTGGTCTAATTAAGAGACTCCTAATTGCAAAAGAAGTGCATGTGGATTCAGGATAAAAATGTTTTTTTTGTTTTGCTTCAGGGTCCTTCTTCCACTGTGCAGCAAGAATTAATCATGGTGATATTAAAGGTCCTGGGAACGCAGCGTAAAATCAGGGAAAGGAAAAGCAAATACTCCGAAGGAAGGGAACCAGTGGTGGGATTAAAAGGTAGATTACACCCTGCTAACAAATTCCCATAGAAGTTATCCTATTTATCCTCTTAGAACAGCACAGGTCCATGTTTTGCAACAGAATGATTATCTGGAAATCAAATGCAAGTGCCTGAAGTAAATAAGGACAAACAAACTCCGTGCAGGGAGGGCCAGAAGGATTAAAATCCACAAAGCCAAGGCAGGGGATACACAGCTCCCAGGAACCCTTCACTCCAGCGATTCACAGACACAAACTGGGGCAGAGCTGACTTTTACCCCTCCCAGGACAAAGATGAGATTTTTCAGCTGAAAAAGAGCATTGCTGGTACATGGGGGAGCAACATCATGGAGAAAACAAATGCTGAGTTTGCTGTTAATGTTCATCTGATAAAAGGTTTGGGACACTTTAATGGGCAGGAAAACCTCTACCAGCAGCTTCCAGTGACTGACCAGGACTGGACACTGGGAAAGGGAACATAATCCATCCTCAGAGCTCAGCTGAGGATTCCTGAACCCATGGAAATGCTCTGAATCAGCTTTTGTTTGAAAATACACATCGAGGAGATGATCTCTCATCTATCTCACTATCATTTATTTTGGATGGCTGAGAAAGGTGGAGTGTTTGGCCATGAGCCAATTCACATCAGCTTCCTAAGCTTTCTCTAATAAAAAAAAAAAAAAAAAAAAAAAAAAAGCAAGCAGAAAAGCCTTTGCCACAGATTTTTATTTTACCTGAAAAAAAAAAAAAATCAGTTGTTTGAAATGTAGCAAATTCAGTTGTTTGAAATTTATCTAATTCAGATTAGGCTGCATATTCACAACATACATTCAGCTAAATTTAGTTTATAAATATTTATTTTAAAGTGAAGAATTTAGAGATCAATTAAAACAATGTTTGACATCAGCAGAGTGGGTTTGATTTTTCAAAGGATGGAGTTTCATGAAAAAGTTGTAAATGTTTTCCAGCTCCAATACTCTCACGAACAGCCCACACTATTGCTCTACAGCTGATTTCAGGTAATGTTGGAAATATTAAAGTAGAGCAAGAATTACTGGGATTTTGGTGTGAAAACATCATATTGGGAAAAAATTATTATTTGCATTCCCAAATACAGGTGTTGGAGTTCTCAGGCTCTGAGAGCCACTAATCACTGCACCCCAGGCGTTTTCTCAGTCTGCTGCAAAGCTCAGGTACCCTCCCAGGCAGAGAAAAGCAGCAATCTGACAAGTTAAATATGAGTTATCATCACCAGCACCACAACATATTATTAAAAACTCCATAAGCAGTCAGTATTTTGGAGAGGCACCAACTCCAGACACAGACTATACACAGCAAATCTGAATTAACAGATTGCCTTTTGCTTTGTAAATTCAAAATATTTCATAAAAAAACCCAACTCTTCCACCTCAATGGAATGGCTGAAAGGTAAGCTTCTGAAAATATTTTATTTTAGTTTTGTTTGTGTGAAAAATACATATTTACCAGGACCCCAAAGGATTCACCAGCCCCCTGACTATTGACAATTATTCCAGCATGAAGACACTGCCTATTCACCCCAAATCAGGGCTGGAGCAATGTTATTAAAAATGGTAGGACTTCCCACCCACGCTGCAGAAAGCTCCAGCCTTCCACTGCAAGGGGAGGAAAACACAATTTGCCTGCACACACAGCTGACCCAGAAAGCCAAATCTTTTCCCCAGGAAAGAAAGATAAACTTGAGCTTGCATCCCTAGGATGGCAGTGCACTCAGTTGTTACCTAATGGAGAGTGATGTTGGAACACCGAGTTTTCACTGGAATTTGACATCCCTGCATGATGCAGCTCTTTCAGTAAATAACCCGACCCAAGTGGTGGGATAAAGCAGTCTGATTAAAAAAAAAAAAAAAAAAAAAAGAAAAAAAAAAAAATCAAACCAACAAACAAGCAAACAAAAGCAAGCCTTTGATCCCGGTAAGAACCAGAAAGTCAATCAAACTTCCCCAGCGCTTTGTCTCACATCTCAAGGCTTGCAGTGAGGATTTTGAAGGCAGAGCCTGGTCAGTGAACAGAGCCAGCTGCAAACACGTGGCACTCCTGACAATGCAGTGTTTCCAGGACACTGGAAAAGAGCCCAAAATGGGGTTAAACTCTGCTCTGCTAGTTATGAGCACAGCAGCCACAGACAGCAGCACAACCCCGGTCAGAAAAGGGCTGCTGGATGAAGGGAACCACACACCCTCAGCTCCTCACTGCCAGAAGCTGCAGGAAGAACACATTTCATTTCCCAAAGCTTCAGTGAATGTCAGAGGGGGAAAAAATTGGACATTTTATTATTCCAGCTGAAAATGACTCTGAGATCAGAGCCTTCTCTCATCCACCTCAAGGTAACTCTCAATTGAAATTAAATTTCCCAGTTTTACACCACAAGATAACCTGACCCTGGGTATTTAAGGGATTTGAAAAACAGAAATGTAACAGAAGAGTAAACCACGGTCCTGCAGCTGGAAATGGGAACTAAATCCTCAGCCCCACTGTAAGTTGCAGTGAACCAAACAGGGTTTTTAGAGCCTGGCTATCCCTACTCCCACACAGGCATTCCCTCTCTCCTTCCAGGACCCTTGTTCTGCTTCCCTGAGCTGGAATCAGCAGCACCATGGAGAGCTGTCCCTGCTGCACACCAGGACTGTCCAGCACCGCTTCCAAAGGGAACAAAACTCTCCCTTGCCAGCTCTGACAGAAACCATCTTCCCCAAACCAAAGTCCCTGCACTGTCACATGCAATTTTGAGATTAATTCAGCGTCTGCCTGCCCTGCCATCCCTTCCCGAGGGTTTCCAGCACTGTAACTTTGAGCAGATTGACACCCCCGTGTTTAATCTCTGTGCTGCTCTTCATTCCATGGGCCGGTGTAATTTCTTCACAATTCTAAAGGGCAGCACAAAGAAAAGTAATTTTCCCTGGTAATAAGATATACACACACAGAAGCCGAGAAGGGAAGGCACAAATAAAGCCAGATTATCTTGCAAAGTCTGTGGCTGCTCCTTAATGCTAATTTAAGTTCCCATCAATAGGCAGCTCCTACAAGATGACACTTCAATGCCGACTCACAGCAAAGGCAGGAGTGGTAAGCTGAATTATCCCAATGAAATCCTCACTATCAGGCAGAGCAAGTGCAAGAACTGCAGCTCTTTCTCTTTAGCACAGGCTTTGCTTTTTATCTGACACACACACAGCGCTTCTGACAAGGAACACAATGCACAGCACCCACCCACCCACCGCTCTCCTCTGGCCCACAGATGTGAAAAGCAGTGAACCAGGGCTGGTTCTGCAGGCAACAGTCTGGGATTTCACCTTCTGGTGGTTTTTCTGCATTTTGGGTGGGTTTTCAGAAGTTTCCATGTAATTTGTTCGCTTCTGTGATTGGCCCTAAAGGTCTGAGCCTCCTTGGTTGGGTAAGGAGGAGGAGCTCACAAGGAGCTGATTGAGACCTGGGGACAGAGAATGGTGGAACCACTGAGGTTGGAAAACACCTCCAAGGTCATGGAGCCCAACCTTCAAACAGGTTTTCTAACAGAATTTTTCTCACCCTGCCCACTGCCCCACACCACTGAGTGCCGTTTCCACTCATTTCTGAACACTTGAAGGGATGGTGACTCCACCATCTCCCTGGACAGCCCTTTCCAGTGCTCAGCCACTCTTCCAATGTGGATTTTTTTTTTCATTCTATCCAACCTGACCCTCCCCTGGCACAGCTTGTGGTGGTTTCCCCTCATTCTGTCCCTGTTCCCTGGGAGCAGAGCCCAATCCCCACCTCAGCACAGCCTCCTGTGGGATTGACGCCTTTGGAACAGGAATTTCTAACACCTTTTTGCAAGGCACAGCACAAACTGATTTTTACCTTCAGCTGCACTGTCTGCTCCAGAGCCTGAAGCTTCCAGAAGGAAGGCAGGAGTTACCAACTTTTACCTCATCCAAACAGAATTCTCAGCTGTGCTTACACAACAAAATGAACAGCCCTGGTTTGGGACAAGTGAGGGTGCACAGCAGTCAGGAGAATACTACCCAGTTCCCTTAAATCTGTAGATACCTTACACCATGCCAGGGATGTTTTTTTCTTTTTAATAGATTTATTTATTTAATTATAGAAAAGGATGGAATAATGGCATTCTTAGATAAAAGGAAATAATCCCACACGAAGCACAGGACTTTGTTTAGGTCCAGGCATCTGAAAGTGCTGGAGACCCAGGGAAATCAAAGGCAGCCTTAGTGGATTGTGAGGGGTGTGAAGTCCCCAGCAGTGCTTGTTGTGACACGGGCAGCGTTTCAAAAGGTTCTTGTGAGCTCTTTTGAGAGCCCAGATCTGAGTGTGGCGTTAGGGGCTGTGTGTGCTCAGCATGCTTGAACACAGCCCTCCACCGTGGGCTCTTCTGAGCCCTTTTCAAAACCTGCTCTGCACTTTGAGCATCCAGCTCCACGCATTGTTTCAGTCCTCGGAGGATTCAAGAGGTTTATAATGAATTTTTAAAACTGCGAAACTTGAATGAAAAGTGCCTTTTAACAGCTATATAAAGTAGGTTATCTCAGGCAACACATTTGTTATTGTTGCTACAGGAGGTATATGCCAACTATAAATACCATTTATTAGCAGTGAATGATAAAGCCTCAGTGTAACTGAAGGCTTAATAGCAGAATGAATTAACTCCTGCTCAGACTGCTGCAACTTTAATCCTGACTTGAGGCACTGTGGGGGGAAAACCGCCAGCTCCTCAAGAATTAAAGAGGGAAATGTAAACAAGCAGCTAAAATAAAAATAGCCACTGGCTACTGGTCATTGGTGTTTAGTGGAGAGGAGCTGCAATAGCACCTTACAGAGATGCTGTAGATGAAAATGTAAAGACCTGATGGTGATACTGCACTTTTATTCACTGCATGTTGGGATTAGCTCAGCCAACTGCCCGTCCCCGTTTCTGAAGCTTCACAAGCAGAAAGGAGGGATGCAGGTTAAATATCTTTCTGCACCACAGGAGAAGAAAATACTCTGTGTAAGAATACAAATATTATGGGGAGCAGGCAGAGCTGACAGTGACAAGGAAAAGATAAAAAACACAATTCGCCCTTCCTATGGACTCCAATTCCTGAAAGCCACCACTCCCCCAAGAGGACACAAGACAGGTAATGAGGTGATAGAAGGAGGCAGAATTGGCCTTTAGAAACCCAAATCCAAATACAATTCAAGCCAGTCTCTGTGATGTACCAGGGAGTGACATGGAATATCTTTATTTTATGGCTCAGGACCAACAAATACCTAAGGATGAGACCCTCCACTGAAAGTCACAAAAGATGTGGGCCTCCTGCCAAGATGAAGATACCATTATATAAATCATGTTTGAAAATTAAACAATTCTTTGCATGCCACTATAACATGAATTAGTTGTCTAAAATTAGATCTAAAAAAATCTAAAATTAGATCTTCCAAACAAATTCTGAGGTTATCAAATACCAAATTGCATATTAATTTGGTAAAAAACCAAACATTGGCCATTTTTCGAACAGTTACCTGCAAACCCCTAAAATCCACAGCCCATTCCTCATCCCTTGGCACCGCAAGCTCAGCCCCCTTCACAAGGAATATTCTCTGCATCCCTCAGAAGTGTGACTGCAGCAAAGACTCAACAGTTGGAAAGAATTTTGGCTGAAGCTACAGGAATGAGACAACAGAAGGTATTTGGAATCAAGCAACGCTTGGGTATTTTGCAGTGCAGAGGGTTCTATTTAAAGTTACTCCGTTCACACGCTGCTGGTGACACATTAGGAATTGTGAGAAATAAAGAGGGACCAGCAGGATAACAACAAACTTCTTCCCAGGGCTGCAGGGACAGGAGCCAGGGAATGGCTTCCCAGTGCCAGAGGGCAGGGCCAGATGGGAGATTGGGAAGGAATTGTTCCCTGTTTTGGGGGGTGGCAGCCCTGGCCACAGGGTGCCCAGAGAAGCTGTGGCTGCCCCTGGATCCCTGGCAGTGCCCAAGGCCAGGCTGGACATTGGGGCTGGGAGCAGCCTGCGACAGTGGGAGCTGTCCCTGCCATGCCAGGGGTGGGTGAAGTGATCCTTAAGATCCCCTTCAGCCCAATAATTTTGGTATTCTATCCAAGAATTCAATTGTTATTCATCCAATCACCTGCTTTTCTTCCTCCTAAGCAGATTTCTTAGCCCAGCAGTTGCTCCTTCACTGTGCCCTCCTCTAACCACTGAAAGATTTGGGAACATTGGCTGAAATTGTTGCCATTTCTGCCCAGAGAAGCCCCTGCTGAAAAGGAAATGCCTCCTCCCAACGCTGAGGGTGCCCCAGGCTCCCTGCCCTGCTCGTGGCATCCTCAGAGTCCAAGATTAACCACATCTGTGAATCAGATCCCTCCCCTTCACCAGGGTGTGATTTATGGCTCTGTAATCTTCATAGCCCAAATTGCAGGGAAGGAAAAATGGATTTTGGAAGAAGTCATAGCAGATGTGTTCACTTCTAAAAAAGAATGCACAACATGTGCTGCAAAATAAAAGCACCATTTGGCAACATAAAATATCTTGGCATCTGTGTGAGTTTGTAACTGCAGTAAAATATTGATATGGCTGATAAAGCTGAAGTTCCAGTTCCCTCTGCCTTTGCCTCTCCATGCCTTTAGAGCAAGTTTCTTTTTCATAGTGGGGGATTGTCTTTGTGTATTCTAGGGCTTTTTAATAACTTCATACTTTTTGCCTGGTGGGATGATGAAAAAGTAAAAAGTTCCAGTACCTGATTGTGATTTTTTTTGTCACTTCCTTCCATTGAGAAAATATTTGCTCTTTTTTTTTCTTTTTTCTTTTTTTTTTTTTTTTTTTGTTCCAAACCTAGTAATTTTAATGTTTAATCTTTAAAATAACATTAAATTAGTGGATTATTTTCTCTTTATTAAGAGTCAGCATACCTGGTTTTAATTGCACTGAGAATTTTCATAAAGACTGTAAATGGTCAGAAATCTCCCTTGCACAGAGAAGTTTTCTTTGGGAGTGAGATAAAAACAAACCCAAAAGGGATGATGTGTTTTTGTGCCTCTGAGGTTTAGGGCATTATTTACAGAATCCATTGGTGAAGCTCACAGCTGTTCCTGTCCCCTCCCAGCTTTGGGGCTCATCTTTCACACTTTGCCAGCAGCTCGAGTCAAGCAGCCAGCTTCAATCCTCCATGAATCCCAGAATTTTGTTCACTCTTAGAGAGGAACTTTCTGTTCTGAGATAACTTAAGCATGAAAAACAAACTCCTTCAGAAAATACAAATCAGAGTGTTTGACCTCTGATGTGCCCGGCTGGAACAGAGCGAGCACATAAAAATGAAGATAAATGAGCATTAATGTGTTAAATATTTCTTCTATTAAAGAAAACTGTCATTTCCCCCTCCGCAAGGCCTTAATCTCCATTTCAAAATCAGTTTTATCACTTCTGGATCTGTGACAAACCAATTTTGCCTCCTCCACACAACCAATCCCTGTGCACCATTGAAATAACACCACACCCAGGGTTTGAGAGAGCCCAAGTTATTATGAATATTGAGAGTACTTCAAATGCAATTTCCTCCTCATAAAAAACCTCACTGTCTGCTCTGAGTGCTGATATAATATGTGGAGGCTGCAGGCTTGTTCCTTTAATCCATGGCAATTAGTTTCTATCAAGTTACACTCCCACTCTGCAGAAGTTTTATAAATGGGGTGGTGGTGTGTGTTTGCAGAGATTTTTGCTTTTTAATCGGAATGAAAACAGCCACAAGACTCTCATGGGTCTGTAACAGGCTGTGAAAAGTCTCCTGCAATCATAGTTGATGTCTCTGAAATACCTGCTCTGTGCAAAAAGGTTTTTCCCTGTTCAAGGTCTGTGCTTGCATTCCTCTTAGGCTTGTGAAATTCCTACACATCACTCTTCCCATCACTGACACGACAGAATTTTTGAATTTCAGAAGTATGGAAGTTTGAGGAAGACTGACAATAAATAGATAAATACTATACAAGTTTACAGTCAGTACTGGAAACAAGTCAGATGTTGCAGAGGAGCTGGCAGCCAGGATGGAGTAAGAGAATTTCACTTGTACCAGCAGCTCAATTGCTGCCATCACATTGCTCCACTCAGCATTTCCTACCTGATTTTAAAATTACTGGGATGAGATCCCTTGCTTTTGCTTTTTGCAGCTCTCAGTTCCATGACTCTGAATTAACACATGGGTATTAATTAACCCAGGCCTTCAAGAGGCCTCCAGCAGCTGCCCAGGGGTTATTCTGGGACCCCAGAAATGCCCCCAGCCATGAACAGCAAATCTCCAGGGCAGCTCCACTCTCTGCTCACAGGGATGTTGGCTGCAGGTGGGAGAAATATTTGCTACAGATCAGAGCCAGAGCAGAAAAAGCCCAAATTGAAGAAAAGAAAACAAGTTTTAGTAAACGAGTTTGCTTTCTGCCCAGGAGACATTTATTGTGGTATGCTCTACTTGGCCACAGAAAAATCCTCTCCATGAAATATTAAAATATTTCATTTAAGAATCAATCAATCTCCATGTTCAGAATTCATGCCCTTTTGGATACAGGGGGTGGATGTCTCCCTCAGATAACTGCTAAAAGCAAGTGAGCTACTGATACCTCCTCTGTTGTTTTTAATAAAAACAAAGTCAATAATAAATCTATCTGGCCATAAGCATTACATTACAAACATGAGCCCTACAGCAAAATATTGAACTGGTTCTGCTAAAGGAACTTTCCAGCTAAAACATTTTTGGGACTCATTATTATTACTGAGATTTTATTTAAGTTACATCAAGTATAGGGAAAAAAAAAAGAATTAGTTGTTTGTACCTGAATGTTTCAGGTGTTTACATAAAATTTAAGTCCAGACAGGATATACTTTTTATTCACAAAAAAATGAACCCTTATATTATGGGTAGGGTTTAAAATACAAAGTCACCTTCCCATCCCTTTATTTCTTGGAAGAGAGATTTCTTTATTGGGTTAATGGGATCTTTTGCTCCAGTTAAAGCTGAAAATGCTGTTTCTTGTCTTCCTAGAGGACAGGTAACAGCCAGCTATCACAAAGCAGGAACAATACAGTCAGCATTTCTGTAAAACAAAAGCTAAAAACAAGAGGGAAACGAGCACACAAATGTGCAAAAAGCGCAAAAATGTGTCCGCTCCACAGGACTCTGCAAACAGAACAGTTCTGTGCTGAGCAGAGCAGGCCCATGAGATGGGTTTGATCCCTTCTCCCCTCAAATTCTGTGTATGTGATGAGCAGAAACAGCACAGGCTCCTGAAAATACTGAGAAAATGTCTCATCCTGAGGTTAGAAGTGGACACCTCTGCCCAAAGCCCGTGGCTCTCACCCTGATGGGCAGTGAAGCTCTAAAGGCTCAGCAGGTGCAGGAGTTGTGGGTTCAGAGGTAAAATCAAGCTCTCCTCAAGCTTTCCACACCTTTGCTGAGGGGTGTTTAGCTCCAGTGTTGTTTCCCTCCTGTGTTTCAGCCTGGGGCTGGACAGAAGAGCAGCTGCTGGATCTGATAATATTCTTCAGGCTGGACACTGCTGAGCAAAGCAGGGCTGTGTGAAGGGCTGGAATTCCTCAGCTGCAGATCTGCATTGCTGGGGCTGGGTTTTACTGCAGATCCTGGACATTTCTGGTGTGAGAGCAGGCATCAGCTGGAAAATCCACATTGCAATGAAGAGTTCTGACTGAACTAAAACCAGAGGGAAACAGCAGGATATGGCCTGAACAGAGTTAGGAAATCAGGATGTGCAGGATGGTATTCCAGCTCTGCTACTGACTGAGGACATGAGCTTTGTTACTTGATATGTGGCAGTAAATAAATGAGAATTTGCTGTCAAACTGCAGGGTAAAGATTCTACTGCTCCATCAAGGAGCCAGGTCTCTGTAGGAACAGCACATCCCAAGGTGCTGGTTCCACATTAATTATATTTAAACAGGCTAGATATCACTTGGGTTGGATACAAAGAGGTGTGTATTATGAAGGGGATTAAATCTGCTGACTTTGATTTTCTTGATGTACAGAATCTTGGTTAATTGTTTTTAGTTTTTACTAAAAAACTCCATATATAAAGTCAGGAGGCTGCTTAGAATATCCCCAGATGAGTCTGTCCCTGCCACATGACTGAGTCCCCCTACAGGCCCATCAGGAGGCAACCCTGACCATTCACATTGTGAAAGAGAAGCCTTAAAAAGAGAAACCACCATCCAGAAAAAAATATAATAAAATAAAATAAAATAAAATAAAATAAAATAAAATAAAAAATAAATAAATAAATAAAGCAGCCCAGCTCTGAAAATTGATTGCTGCATCATGGACAAAATGATGGCAGAAAAAACCAAATGTATTTAAAGCCCACACATATGTCTTAAGTGAACAAACCTATTAACTCAGCTTCTTAGTCAATAGGAGAAGAGATAGATTGAAAGAAAACATTTTCAAGAGTATTATTAGTAACACTAGCAGAGCTTTATCTTCATTTTGGTTGTTTTCCCTGAGTTCCTGGAGAAAGCAGAGTAATCATTACAGTTGCTTTTGTCTCCCATTACCTTTGCAGTATATTAGTGCTCCTAAATGAGTGACTTCCCCAAACCCCAAAAAACAACGAGAAACCTTTAGCAAATGAATACACTTTGGGCTTTCAAATGAGCCTTTCCTGGCCAGTTTAAAGGTTGGGAGGCCAAGAGATTGAGGTGATGGTGTCACTGAAACTGCAGGAAAAACAAAAACTCTCCAGCATAATTTTTAATATTAGACATTCAAGGCATTACTCTATTTACTTGCCAAGATGTTGCTCTGGTCAGGATGGGCCACAGAAATTATTTTGTCCACACGTAGCCTGGGTGTGCAGAGGAAAACATTCCATAACACATGGATTTTACAAGATTTTCCCCCAAACTTTATACAATCCAAACCTATAGAACTTTATTGATTTAATGTTCATTGGTCCAACGTTGTGTAGTTCTTAGTATCTGTTTTTTTATTGGATCTGGATTTCTTCACCTCTGATGCTAATTAGGTCTTCCTTCTTATTTATTTTCTCAGACCAGGTGCCTCCACCACGCCAGGGAGGAGGTTTGGAGCTGATGTTCTGTTGCTGGTCAGTGATGGTCAGTGATGGTCAGTGATGGTCAATGATGGTCAGTGATGGCCACTAATGGTCACTGATGGTCCCTGGTAGCCACTGATGGCCCTTGATGGCCTTATTTTTGTGCTTCTCCCAGTTTGTTGAGATGTTCAGTTCATCAGCCCTCACCTGGTGGAACAATTCCCTGGAAAGAAACTTCAGCGCCTTCCCCCAGGGCAAAGGTGAACAAAATCTTTAACTAAAGTTAAAAAAAAAAAAAATTAACTGGTATATTTTTCCAATAATGGGGTGGTCTCTGGGTGTGCCTACATTTCAGAGTCCATGGGCTGCAGCAGCAATGAGCAGTGCCAGGACACTCCGTGTGTCTCCATCTCATCACCAAACCAGGATCTCACCTCCCCAGCAGAGCCTGGCTGCTAAAAAATAACGGGGCCTGAAGCCAGGGACAGGAATGAGAAGGGAGTGTCTTTACAAACAAACTGTGAGTCTGCAGGTGTGATAAGAGAGATACTGAGAGAGAGAAGGAACAGGGGGAAGGATTTCCATGGGAATTCCACTGATGACTAGCCAGACTGTGTTAATGAACTGAAAAATCAGAGACTTGAGGAAAAGAGAAAGGGGGGATGGATATTTGGAGGGGCTGGAGGTTGCATTAGGAGTTTTGGGGAGCCTGTACCTCTCCAGTCCTCAGGCAATGGGGAAAGAGAGAGGGAAATGGGGCCGGAAATTGGATAAAAAGAGCTGCGTCCTCTATAATTTGAATACCCCCATGGAAATGCCTGCTCCCTTCATTCGATAAAGTTACAGGACTTCTCTGTTTTTTGGACAATTAAACCTCGGTGATGTGGATTAATTTCCCTGCCAGGAGGAAAAGTTCCTTAAACAGAAATGCGGCTCTCGCAGCTGAAACTCTCGCACAGAGCGGCAGCGACAGCGCGTTCGGAGAGCTCCCACAGTCACAGAGACAGAGCAGGGAAAAAACACTGAGAGAAAATCGCCTCGGCACAAATCACCTCGGCACAAATCACCTCGGTACAAATCGCCTCGGTACAAATAGCCTCGGCATGCAGCACAAATGGAGCCAGAAATGGGCGCTAACCTGCCCCAAGCATCCGACAAGAAAAGGAAAAACCCCAACAGCCCAGCGCAACCCGGGCTGCAGAGCCGCTGCTGAAGGATGTCCCGATTTCCTGCAAAACGTCCCATCCCGGAATCCCCAAACTCTGCCATCAGGAAAGCTGGAGCAGGGAGCACAGATGAAGCTGTGAGCCCCTGGACTGCTTTGATGCCTGGCCTTAGGTTCAGTTCTCAGCGTCACACTGATAAAACAGCTCTGTTATTATAAGTGCCTTAATTTTCCTGTGAATTATCAGACATTTCTGGCATTTAAATGACACACACCATTTTAAGCTGTATTCCCCATGTCAGCCAAAAATGATGACATTTTTAGCTTGGGTAAGCCTGAGTATTTTTATTCACTGCCATTCCAAGTATATTGAAATGACTCAGAGGTACAGAATTGCAGTCATATTTTAATTTTTGACCCTAATTAATTCATCAAGTTCATAGCTATTCTTCTCAACTGAAACTTGTTCTTAGCACTTCCACCTCTACCTTGTAGCTTTAAAGATAAAATGAAAGTCTCAGCTCCCTTTTCTCTTTCATTAAGATGATTTAGATTATCTGGAACATTTCCACTCCCACAAATAACTTTCTATCAACTTTTTGTGACATAAAGGAGCTGAGAAAAAGATGTCTTCCACCAGGAACTGAACTGGAGGAGGGGCTAACCCTGAACAAATTACCAACACACCTTTTGTCTTGAACGAAATGGATCTGAAATACGTTCCTGCTAGCACAGGAGCAGCAGGGGATTTCTCAACACCAAAGTGCTCACTTTTAAATATTAAAAATACAAAGAGCAGCCTGAACACTCCTCTTGACAAGATCCCAGAGAGAGCAGCTGAAACCAGTCTGACAAAGGCCAGGTCCAGCAGAAAAGCCCTGCAGGTCACAGGGGCTCAGTGAAGCTCAGTGGGGCTCTGCTGCTGTTCCCCCAGCCCTGGTAACTGAGCAGGCTTTCAAACTGTGATGAAAAAAAAACCCAAAAAGTGAGAAAGCAGCGCTCTCTCTTTTCATGCCAGTGCCAGTGATGCTGTCACTCTTTTTTCCAGGGTGGTTTCCCAGTGCTGTGTTTGTATTTTGTCACTGCAGATCCCCAGGAATGGGTCCCAAAGCACACAGAGACCCTCTGGATGGCTGATGGAGACCAAAAACCCTCCCCAGCCAGGGCACTGCTGCTGCTGCTGCTGCAGGAGATAATTAAACACCGGCTTTTTCTTTATTCTCAATGCCCTCAGGAAGGAGATTAAAAGAACAAGGCTTAGAACTAAATCCAGGGCTGCATTATTGCCTTGTTATAGGTATAAATGGACAGGAGGGAATTCGGGTATCAGTGGAGATTGGGTTTTTGTGTGTTTTCAGAGCAATGAGAATTTTTAGGTTTGTGTCAAAAATACTTGTCTGAAATTAATTGAGTGGCTAATTATAACAGAGCAGCTTCACTCCAGCATCCCAGTGACTGCAGTGCCAGGTCAGTATTGCCTGCTTTGTGTTTCACCATCATGAAGATTTTTTTTTCCTAATTTAAGCATCTTGCAGAAGAGCATTTTCTTCACGGGGTAAATATTTCACAAATTTCTCCTTTTGACACTTCCATTTTGATGGCACAGCACAGACCAGAAGAACATTCAATTTTAGGTTACAAATTTCACACTAGTAAGTGTTTCTTGCCAGGCTCAAAAAAAAAACCCCAAAAAACACTCATTTCGAAATTTTAGTGCGTTACTTGTTGTTTTCATTCTTTGGTACACTTTTAACCAGCTCTGCTTCCCTTCTGGACAGTATGCAAGAACACATCAATATTTCTGCCTTGTGGATAATAGGAAATAAAAATTTTATTTCATGTGTATCAAATAGATGGTAAAAGTTCTACATGTGAGTAGTAAAATATTAACTAGGGAAAGAACAGCTTAATCACACTATTGAACATGCCTACAGTACCCAAGCACAGCAGTTTAGTCCCATGTTTGAAGGTTTAGGATTGGTTTTGGGGTTTTTTGGTGCTTTTTCTTTTGCAAGTTAGATCAAGAAGAAAGCAAAATAAGGAGAAGTGCTATTATTTTTAAAAAAAATTCTGAATCATATCCTTTGGAGTATTGATGAGTAAATGAGGGCAGAAAGCCTCAGATCAAGACTGCTGGAAGATAAAAACAATCCTCTTCAGCTCCAAATCACTGGGAGCTATTTAAGTAAGGCAGCTTGTAAAGTCCTGTACAACATCATAGACTCTCCTGGTGTTCACAAATGTGAGTAGGTTGGAAAAAAAAACAACAAAAAACCCCAAGATGAAAGGTGAGCGTGGACCTTGTGTGAGAGTCAGAGCTGGTTGTTAACATATCTCAGCTGCCTGCTCCCTTCAGTGTCTGATTCTCAAGGCACAGAAGGTTTCTGCCTTGTTTTGTGAAGGATGTTCTCCTAAGAGTGTCTCCTATTTAATTCTGAGTCTAATCCCACAGAAAACAGAAGGCAGAGTGAGAGAAATAAAGCCCCAGGATAATTTATGCAAGTGAAGAACAAATCAGAATAATTCTGATGCCACCGGTGTCATTCCCAATTACAAAATTGCAAAGCACAAACCCCATCTTCCTCCAGATCAGGTCAGACCTCCCCCACTCTGCAAACAAACCCTGGTGCAGTTAATTCTCATTTTGGATCACTTTTTTCTCTCCACTGTTTTGTGCATCTCTGCCCTGACATTCCCTGGCGTGGCTGAAAACAAAGCACGGGGACTTTTTGTCTCTCTCATGCAGCTGCTGTGAAAGACCACTGAACAGAATTATTTTGTTACATTGTCCCAGCAATGACCTCGATCCTGACAGAGGAGCTAATTCAATTCCAAGGACTCTCGCTATCAGATGCTGGCAATTTGTCCTTTTTTTTCTTTTTTTTTTTTTTTTTTTTTTTTTTTTAATACAGTAATTATCTAATATGGAATAGAGTTACTAGGAAGTGAGCTGAGGCCAGCAGAATTTACTTTAATAAAGGAATAAGGTGGCACTGAAATTTCTCCCCTAGAGGGAAAGAGACCGTGGCTTTTCATTCTCACACCTTAAGGGTTGTCAGCAAACAGAGCACCATCATGTAAGCTGGGTTTCTGCTTGCTCTTGGGGGTAAAACATGTTGTGTACATCTCCCTCTTCTGCTGGTGGAGGAATCTGAACCAAATGGAGCTCGTGAATTTTGACTTCATGCATTATGAGGTCAAACTCCCTCCCAGTGACACATCTGTTTTAAATTTCCACACACAATAGAACCCAATAATTGTTTGGGTTGGAAGGGACCTGAAAGCTCATCCCATCCCACCCCCGGCATGTCAGGGCCAGCTCCCACTGTCCCAGGCTGCTCCCAGCCCCAATGTCCAGCCTGGCCTTGGGCACTGCCAGGGATCCAGGGGCAGCCACAGCTTCTCTGGGCACCCTGTGCCAGGGCCTGCCCACCCAAACAGGGAACAATTCCTTCCCAATCTCCCATCCAAGCCCAGTGTCCTTCAGTTTCAGGCCCTTCCCCTGTTCTGCCACTTCATGCCCTTAGGAAAAGTCCTTTTCCAGCCTTCTCATGAACCCTTGGCAGCCTCACAGGACGCAGGTGGGGAGGCTGCAGCCCAGCACTCAGAGCTGCCAGTGAGGTGACTGTGCTCCCAAACAGTCCTGGTATCTCATTTGTTATCTCATTTGTCCCATCACACAAACTGGTGTGAGAGTTAAGGCCAATTTAATTAAAATTTAATGCATTCAGACTGAGCCAATTTCACCAGCATGGCTGGAAAAGAAGAAGGAAAGGCACTGTTGTAAAATGAGGTGGTGCAAGGCAAAGGGGATGGGAGGTTTTTGAAACTGGGAGAGATGCTTGAAATAAAAGCACCAAAAGAAATCCTGATTGGTTTAATATGGGAAAAGTCAAGTTTTTGGGAGACATTGTTTGTCTGAATACCACAACATGCCACAAGAAATATAAAAAGTGGGCTCAGGCAAGCATTGCAGCATGGGGCCCTGGATGCAGCCTTGCTTGCCATCACTGTATTTTGAATTCACCTGATATTGCCAGATCTGGTTACACCTCAGATTTGAAATATGAGATATTAACCCCTGTCAGCTTCTCTTTTATGTAATTTTTCTTAATTCTTCCCTTTTTTTCACTCCAGGTTCACTCCTTCCACTTAGCAATGCCAGCTTAGCTGAAAACTCTCTTGGCTTTTGCTGCAGCCCAGGGATGAGCAAAGCTCCACCAGCATTAACAACAGTGACAATAAAGTTTGCCTGGTCCCAGAGCAGGAGCTGTGTTCTTTTACTTATGCCAAAGACAGAAAGCACAGCTTTGTCCTGAATAATTTATCTTTGTTTATCCTGGTTTGCCTTTGAGTGGGTGACATCAAATTCACATGCCAAAACCTTAACACTGTGTTATTCTTCTGCTTTTCCAAGCTAATGGTTACATCCTCTGAGGGATTATCAAGCAGGATATCCCATAAAAATATAGAAAAAAATCGATATAAAAATATCTGCTAAAAGGAATAACAGAAATAACTAAAATAAGTCAAAAAATATTTTCAGAACTTTATAAAAATTTTTGTTGCCACTGTATAAATGGGTCAATCTCTATGAAAAAACCCAAGAGGAGAAAGCACTTCAGTGATGAAACAGAACTGTGAATTCCTCCGAGCATTTTTACACATTTCATCCCCACTAAATCCAAACAGATCTCTGCTACTGCACCAAGATCTTGACATGGATGATCTGATCCCAAAATGAGAGGGGCAAACAGAGAAAGCCTGGCCTCATTCTTTGCCAGAAACTCCTTCAAAGCAAGAGGATGAGTCCATGACTGTGTGAGCTGCAGCAATGCTCTGTGCAGCCCTGACAGAGCATTGCACCAGGATGAGACTGGATTTTGAAAACAGCAGCATCGGTGCAGGGAACTGGAAATTGGAGGCTCCCAGCCCTCAATGGGCTTGGAAACTCCGTCCCCAGGCTGAGGCTCCCAGACAAAGGAGATCGCTCTCTGTATGTGGGAAGTAGCAAGGGATAGCCTTCAAAAAGTTTCCAGCAGCAGAAATAAAGATCAGATGAATATTCACACTTGGCACTGAGCAAGCTGAAATCCCTGGTCCCCTTCTCCACTTCTTTACACCCAGACAAAAAAAAAGGGCAAGTTGGAACGAGCTAAATGTTGTTGTCTTGATTTCCTTTAGGTTTTCTTCTTTTTTCCTGCAGTATTTATTAATTTAGAAACAACTAAACAAAAAGAAAAAAAAAAAAAAAAAAAAAAAAAAGGAAAAGAATTAAAAAAAGACAGAGGTAGAGTTTCAGACTTCACAGAGTGAGACCATGGACTCCTTTGGAGCCTCAGAGTCAGCCCAGAGCCCCAGCCTGGCACACAGAGATGCTCTGATGGACTCAGCAGGGGTGTGCAATGGTCACCTCAAACACCTCTGCTGTGTCAATGGCACATGGATGGAAACAAAAACGCTTTGTGAGCCATCCCTGTCTGTGCCAGCTCTCCTGGTGTGGGATGGACAGGGGTTTCACACTGGACAGGTGACAGCACCAAATCACCCCGTGCACTGCAGGCAGGGCTGGCCCCATGCTCAGTGACCGAGGACATCCTGGGGACAATCCCATCTTTCCAGGATTTCCAGCCCAGCAGGGAGGATCAGAGAACATTGTCCTGGGATCACAGCGAGGGTCAGCCACCTGGGACTGCATTTGGCAGCCCAGAAGCTCCTAAACTCCTGTCATTGCTTTGCCCCAACACCAAACGCTAGTTTCCATCACTGCCCAGGATTTATTACATTTTCTCAGCAGTTGCTCTGGGCTATTTAATGTACCATTCTATATTCATTTGATGGTACCTGTTTTCTAGTGCCCTTTTCTAATTCTCCAGCTGAACAGGCTCCTGGAAACATGTAGGATAATGGGCTATTATTGACAGCCTCAGCCCTAATTAGGAATCATGTTTGTGTTCTGTGGAGAAATCAGGATCACATCACCAGGGCTGTGTTGGCCATTGGAGGCTCTGCTTTGGTCTCACTGAAAACCCTGAGTGGTGCAGCCAAGTTCAAAGTATTTATGACAATTTATGACAATTTAATGACAATTTATGACAATGCTGTCTGGTTTTCTCAGGCTGGCACAAAGATATCCCACATCTCTGCAGAATGGGGGAGAGGAACATCCCTGAGCTCCTGCCCTCAACACAGAAGAGAAAAGAAAGACTGTGCACTGGAAGAGATCTGTTAAATATTTTTATTGCAACAATATCTAGAAACTGTCCCAAATCAGACTGGGATTATTGTTCCAGGTATTTCACAAACCCCTAAAGTGAATCCTGGCACAGAGATGGACAATCTCTTTTATTCACTTGTATTACTCTAAAGTTTTATTCCCAACCAATGTCAAGCCAATGTCTCCTGAGTAGGAGAGCAAATCAGCTTTGGCAAAATTTTGGTGCCTTAGGTAGAGAAAATAAAATCTAAGCAGGGTGCAGAAAAAAAAAAAAAAAAAAAAAAAAAGAAAATAATATTTTCCATTTTACTGGTTTCAAAATCTGCCTGTGACCTACGGGAAAACTATCTATGTCCAAGGAAAGTCTGCAGGCACAGTAAGAGAGGGAAAACCAATTACAGGTTTGTAAGAGGAGTTCTGGAGCTGCCACTCAGAGAGGCTCAGATTCCCAGCACCAGAGCACACTGGGGAGACAGGATTCAGGCACCTAAGTTGCAAACTTCAATTTCTATATCCCTCTATCATTTGCAATTTCCCGTTCTGATCCTGGCAGTAACATGGGTCCCTGGAGTTCCCTGACACTGTATAATGCTCTGCTTTTAGAGACACCTGAGCTTGGCTTTTTGCTTTCTCCTTTTTCATTTGGGCAAAGTATTTTAGTGCAGATAAACTGGCTCTGGTGCCTCAGCTCCTCCACAGCTCTGTGGGACTCTACAAAACTCTGCCATAGAAAGAGATTTTAAGCTTCTGCAGGTAAACAGTAAATGTTGTTTGTTTTTTTTTTTTTTTTTTTTGATGGACACAGGCACAAAAAAACCTCTAAACTCAGGTCTTGAACTGCTGCTAGAACCTTCCAACAACACACATGTTCTGCCTTGCCATCACTTGGGTTCCAAGCAGGTGCTGAGCTGGGTGTACACCCAACCCCTCCCTGGAGAAGGCCAACAAAGCTCAATATAAATGTAATATGCAGAATATCTGAGTGTACACCCACCGTCTGCATGGAGGAACGGCTGGTTCATGGCATCCCATGAAAATATTCCAGGTCTCAATGAAGTCAGGCTCCCCTCTAGTGCCAGTTGGCTCCTTTCAGTGATTCTCCACCCCAGCAGACAGTGGCTGTAGTGTCACAGCTTGGGCATGCTGGTTCTCTGATAAATGTGTGTGCCCTAGGTCTGTGCATATTCACCTCAGAGCCCCTTCCTCCCTGAATAATACAGCAAAAAGTCTCAATTTAGCATTGCTTATTTTGCCAGCCATCAGGATTCCGCAATTGTCAGCAATCAAAGAACCATCTCACAATGCCTGAGCCTCCAAACAGTTTCTGCCCCAGTTGGAAGAAATCAATAAATGAATAAAAGTCAAAGTTGCTGCGAGGCAGCCGGGCCTGTGTGTACCTGGAGCTGAACCCGTCCTTCTGGCATGCTCCTCTTTGAACCAAAAAGGATGATTTTGTCTTTTTCTGCAATTCTCTGATTCTATAGATCAAAACCCGTTGCCTTTGTGAGCGCCTTCGTTAGCAAATGCCTTTCAAGGGAGCAGCAGAAGAGCACAACAACTCAGTGGGGTCAGGAGCTCCAGTTGGGCTGGAGCCGCTCCCAGAGGATGAAGGAAGGGCAGGGATGCTCCGGGCAGAATTTCAGCCATCCTGCAGCAGTTTGTGTGCTCCGTGGGGACAGATGTGGCTCCTGTGCACAGGGCAATGTCCAACAGGAGTTTGTGCCATTAATCCCCCCGGCTCGTGTTTCCTGCAGGACACCTTCAGCACCAGCTCCGTTCTGCATTTCCAAGGCTTGGATTGGGAACTCTCCGGGCACAGCCCATCCATTTGCTGCTGATTGCTCATTGTTTGGCACATTGATCCATGGCTGAGGTCACCAGGCACCACCCCAGCATGGCACAGCCTGCTAACAAATGAGCTAAACCCAACAGGAATCGTGGAAATGGCAGGGATGAGAAAACTCCTGCAAGTTCAATAACTTTGGAATCAGCCCAGCCATGGCTCAGTGGAGTCTTTCCAGTTCCCTGCAGTTTGGAGAAGTCAGGGTGGCAGCAGAAGGCAGCTGCTGCTTCTACAGCTGCAGCAGAAAGGGGGATACAACGAAAGTGCATTCTTTTGCATTCCCAGCCAAACTGGAGTGTGCTCATTCCAAAGCATTTCCTAAAAAAATCCTCCCACCTTAATAGAAATTACAGCATTTCATTTGAAAATGGGAAGCAAGAGAAAATGAACTTTATGTCATGATTCCATTTTTAAAGTTGCTCATGGCCTGAAAATTTAATTTCGTTCTACAGACATTTTCCTTACTTTTCTTCCCACAAGGTGAAATGAATGCTTTAGAATGTTAAATCTTTTGATCTCTGCAGAGGTGGACTGAGTCTCATTTTGTTCCTCTTGAACTACTTTTCAGTTATCAGAAGTCTATTCTGTAATTGTTAAAAAAGAAAAAAAAAAAGATAAATCACAAAATCACTGTATTTGAAAGATCTCCTTAGGAGGAGATTGCCCTGTTAGCACCCACATCATCATAAGCCATCGCTGTGTCTGTTTTGATGCTCTGCTGCATCATTTCAAAGTCCATGTAGCCTTTCCTCAAAGTAATACTAACTTCTGAGTTAATTTGGAACTAATAATACAAGTATTTCTTTGAACAAAAAGTTATTCTGGAATGACACGTTGCAGTCCCCAATTGCTTTCATCTTCCCCTTGAGATATTCTGATTTACATATTTTATCTAGTTTTTACTAAATGTGTATATACTTTATATACATAAAATTCCTTCCAAAAGACAATCTCACATCTTAAGAGCTCTGAATGTGCAGCAATGTAGGGATTTGGATGAAAAAAAGGCCAGTGACTGTGAAGATTTAAGGGACAGAGTGACCTGGCAGAGTGATCTGCCACCCCAATATTTCCCCTAGAAATGGAGCAGGATATTGTACACTTGGGAATTCATTCCTGTTGGGAAAATGCAGAACTCAGCAGGAGTGTGAAACAAAAAAAAACAAAAAAAAAACAGTATATATGTTTTGTAAACACACATACAAACTCCTGTAAGACAAATCTTGAATTCTAGGGGTTTTTATAAGACTTCTGTTTGATTCCACCAAAGTGATAGTCACTATTTTAATTCCCAGGCTTCACACATCCACAGTTGTTCTAGGGCACAACTCTTTTAAAGACATTTCCCTTAACCATTCCAAAATTCCTCGTAAAGTCTCAAATTCTAAGCACAAAGACTGAGAAGATGACAGAGAACACAACAAAATGAATACTCACTGTTGCTGCTAACTCATTATTTTACAAAATGAAAAATTCTACCTTTGGATCAATTGTTGGCTTCTCAGTTTTGTGCTGTGCCCCAGTGCCAGGTTATAAAGCAGCTGGTTCCTGGTAATATTTATTTCCTCTGCTCAAGCAGAAATTAACTGATGGCAGTTTCTCTGTGTTAGGTGCAATGCATATTTGTGCCTGATTTAAAAGTTTTGAGAATTTACTGGAAGAGAATGCACAGATACAGAATATAATGATTATTCTTAATTTGTGTTCCAGGAGCACTTAGAAGTTCCAAACAAAATCAATGGCTCAGGCAGATAGCAACAGTGTGAGCCCATTACAGGGCCATCTCTGCCTCAAAATGATATTTTACATGAGACACAAAAAATACAAGACCAGGAAAGGAGGGGAAAAAAAAACCCAAAACACTATCTCAGTTCAAAGTAGAAAATATCAAATTTTAAGCCCAAAAAAGGGGCTTGGTATTGAAAAAGGGAATTTATTTTATACTGATTTTTTTTTTAAACTTCCTTTAAAAGAAGCAATGTTTTTTGATGGTGCAGCTCCCTGACAGGAGGGGACAGCCGGGGGGGTCGGGCTGTGCTCCAGGGAACAGGGACAGGAGGAGAGGGAACGGCCTCAGGCTGGGCCAGGGCAGGGCCAGGGGGGACAGCAGCAGCAATTTCCCCATGGAAAGAACTCCTCACTTTGGAATTCTTTATTTTTGATAGCACTGCTTTGGGTCAGAAGTACTGTGTGGCATCAACCAAGAAAATGGAAATCAACTTTTTTAAGAGCCATGGGAACTTCACATTTTTTATTTTAAATGCAAGTTCAGACTAAATAATTAAATACCTCCATAAATCCTTTGCAATATCAATTTAGGGGTTACACACAGCCATACTTACAATAATCCTTGAAATCAAAGATCCTCTAAAAGTCCTTAACCGCACCAACACTTTGGAAATAATCTCATTCCACAGACCCAGAGTTTACCAAACCTCATTTGTTTTTAATGAGATGTCAGATCTTTTACTGTGTATAACATTTTCATACATTTTGTGATATAAAGGCTAATTGGGAAGGGAAGGGAAGGGAAGGGAAGGGAAGGGAAGGGAAAAGAAAAGAAAAGAAAAGAAAAGAAAAGAAAAGAAAAGAAAAAGAAAAGAAAAGAAAAGAAAAGAAAAAAGAAAAGAAAGAAAAGAAAAAGAAAAGAAAAGAAAAAAGAAAAGAAAAAAAAAAAGAAAAGAAAAAGAAAAGAAAAGAAAAGAAAAGAAAAGAAAAGAAAAGAAAAGAAAAGAAAAGAAAAGAAAAGAAAAGAAAACTCACTTATTCATTTGTCTTTTCCCCCTCCCATGAGAAATGTTTGTGTTTCAATGGCTTTTCTTGGGGTGGGTGGGGGAGAAAATGAAGAATTTTTTTTTTTTCTCTCACGCTTCTCAGGTGGACTCTCCATTAAACAACTGAAGGAATGCACTGTAAACCCAAAAATGTCCAGGTTAAAACATTTAGGATTACACTGAACTCATTCTTCTGGGCAAATATCCAGGATATCAGCAAAATAAGACGTCCTTTCTTTCTTTCTTTTTTTTTCCCCTTTAATATAGTTTCCTTTAATATCTGCCACAAAAGGCTCAGACATAGCATGCTTGAAAAGACTGGTTATAACAAAAAAATTGTCTTGAATGCTAATATAGAATCATTGCCTCCAGACATCTTATTTAGCTTTGGCCATTTTAGATCTCTTAACCAAGGGATTCCATTTAAATTCCTCAGAGAATGGGATCTGCTGCTTTCATCACCAGCATCAAAGAGTCATTTCCAGAACCTGGCAGGGCTGATGTGCTGCTGGACTTCTTGAAGTGTTTATTTTTCCATAAACTCCCATTCCCCACTCACAAAAGAAGTTCTGATTTTAGGCCCAGATGAGGATTTTCCCTGAAGTCATTAATACATCTTTAGAATCACCCCAAATTATCACAAAATCGATGAGTTAAGTGTTATTTACTAAGTGGGTATTTCCTTTTCACCAAGTCCAAGGAAATTATACTGTAATAGAGCATTTGCCACAGTAACATTTTCATCATAACTAACACAGGCTAATATTCTGTGTAAAATTACTACCATGAATTAACTTTATGTCTGTAGAAAATTAGATTGTATGTAATTACTGATTTCCATTCACAATAAACTAAGCAAATTATCTTCACAAACATAAATGCACCATAAATTTGTTTTGAGGCATAATGAAGAAATAAATTTGTGAAAGAAATATGGACTGAATCTGCCAAATTATTGTAAATGATAGCTTCTTTAAAATTAAGGCATGTAATTGCAATTGGAAAATGTTATCCTCTTAATGGTTGTATTATTATTTAGGTAGACCAATAATCCTCTTTGCTGATGCCTCATTTCTAAACTATTGGCAGATTTTATGCATTTTAATATCAAAATGCCAGGCAATCTATAAATAGAATGATTTACCATTCTCAGGATTAGGTTTGTCCTAATGAATTTTAGAGGATTTTTAAAATGGGGATAAAAGTGCTTACTAGAAAGTCTCACAATTTTTTTCTCCTATTATTTAAGTGAGTGCACTCATTCAATAGACAAGATTGTTTTAACATATGGTTCCCCAAGTTTAATGTTAATGAGCGAAAATCACCGTGCTGAATATGACATTTTAAATCAAATAAAGCAATCAGTTTGATGATGTTTTAACAATTGCACATTACATCCCGCAATAAAATTGCAAAGTTAACTCCTCTAAAATGCCACAGAAATTAAAACACTCGTATTGTTTTAAGGCATCAGTGTTATTTGACATTTCAAAAGCATTAAATCCTGTTTGATATGCCCTTTATCTTGTTGATGACCAGGCATTTTAAGACATTATTAAAAATTTCAACCACTTTGAAGTGGCCAAGCTTGTAAAAACCTTACAGGTTTAGGGATATTTATTAAAGTTTGCAACACTGAAATAGTCAGCAGCATAATGCTATTAAAATTACAAATTACTCCTCTCTCCAAAAACAAATTTTTGCTCATAGCTATTATGATTTGGGTTGTTTGTTTTTTTTTTTTCTTTAGATTGGATAAATCACACAAAACCCCACTCTCCCCTTCCTTCCTCTGCACCCACCCCAGCTCTGCCTTTGGGAAAGGGAGCCCAGCAGAGCTCAACTGCAAAAGAAATTCAGGAAATTCTTCTGAGGCTCTGGTTCTTTCTCAGACAAGGCTGGAATTATCTTAAAAAATAAAACAGAGATTATCACAGCATTTCTATACCTCAGCCAAAGAAGTGAGGGGAGAAAATTATCATCTCAGTGTGCACTCCCCAAACACCTAAACCACCTCAGACCAAAGCAAGAACTTTATCAGTGAATTGTGGGCATTTCATTTCTCTGTTAGCACCACACCTGGGAGCTGGGGGAGCTTTGCTCCTTCCTCACAGCCCACCCTGGAAAAACAAAGCTGCAGCCAAGCAGGTGCTTGGTTATAATCTGCACTTTCATACTTGCGTGGGGGCTCAGACAGCCTCACCACGTTTTTCATGCAAAATTAAATGGAGCTGAGTTATCACTGGAAAGCTTTTCTTTACATTATTCATTTATTTTTTAAAATATAAGTTTTTCTTTTCAAACAAGCAGAGCTGCAGTAGCCTAAAGGTCACTATGGCTCTGCTGGCAACAGATGANAGTAGCCTAAAGGTCACTATGGCTCTGCTGGCAACAGATGAGGAAAAAGCCATTTCCCACAAAGGGAAACCCACAAAGGCCGTTTCCCACAAACGCCAACCACAAACCCTTGCCTGATGCTACAATGATGATCAAAACCACTTTAAAAAAACAGTTGTATTTATTTATGTTGCAGCCTCCAACATTAAAAAAAAATGCTAGTTATCCTGAGCTAAACAAAAATTTAATGCTAAATATTGAGAATTTTAAAATCAGATTGTTTCAAGGATGGTCATGAGTGTCACAAAACCCAGCAGGTTCTGCTCCCAGCTGTTTGTTCTCCCTCTCTCCCATGCAGGACCTTCAACAGATCTTTCCTGCAGGTTTCAATAAAACCTCCCAGAAGGATCCTCAGAGCCCTCTCGTTGTGCTGCAGCAGCACAGGGCACAGAGCTGAGCCCTGCTCCTGATCCCTTAGGATTTTTAGTTTCTGTATTTCCATGGATCTGTATTCTTGTACTTCTCTTGTGAACAACACTAAAGCTCGTGTTCTCCCATCTTCAGACAAAACAATTCCTCTCTAGAGCTGAAATCCAAGGACACTTCACTGCCTCAGAGCCCCAAAATATGGAAACAACAGAGAATTGGGGGGAGCAAACTTGGGGTGATTGACACCATCAGCTGAAGGTGTCATTGGAGAATTGGGGCCCGATGTGTTCATGAGACAGAACTGATCAAAGGGGAAGATCTCGTGACTCGGGGTCCATTTTGGGTGCAGCCTCAGGAGGAGGCTTTGTCTGCCCTCAATGTACCAGCAGGCCTGGATTAAATTTGTCTGCTTTTATTCTCCTCACTTTGTCTGGGCTCTGTTTGAGGTGAGCCCTGTTTTAGGCATCACTCCCAGCTCTGAATCGCTGCCTTTGTCAGTGAGGCAAACTCTCCAAGAGGCAGCAGCTGAGGGAAGGCTCCTGCCAGCTCCCCCATAAAGCAGGGGCTGTAAAACAGAGAGTGGGAGATTCCAGCACTGTAAATTAGTCCGTAATGAGAAAGGGATCCCAAGCCATCCAGATAATCCAGCAGGATCTTGTCCTTCGCTGGCTTCCCCAGGCATTAAAGGGGAGTTTAAATCTTAATATGAAATCTTGAAGTCAGTTTGGGTCTGAATTTGGTTGGGTGGTGCTGGGAGAACGCAAGAGGAAACTGGAGATGGTCAGTAATGAATATGAGTAACAGCAAACAGTGACTACAAACGGCCTGAGAAGGACAAGCCTGTGCCCCTGAGCAGAGCCCACACATTTCCAGCTCATTCCACTGCTCAGGGAGAGCAGACAGAGTGCTCACTAAACTTGGGAAAAAGAGCAATTTACTCTGCAAGTCCCTATTCCCTTCATCCCACATGAACAATGTGGTTTGACATTATTTCCAAACCACTAAGTGCTTACTGACATTCCCAGCTGGGCTTTTCCCATCGTGTCCACTCAAATCAAGCTCTGCACGTTGCTGCAGCCCTGACAGGGATCTGTGACATGGGCAATATTGGGGTTGTGTGAATAAACTGTTCCAATGACAACTCCTAACTCCTTTACAAACTAAACCCAAATGTTTTAAACGCTGAAATCAAGCTGTGTTTCAGTCTCAGTTCATGAGCAGAGCAGGCTAAAGATCCAAAACTTAAAGACACAGTAATGTCTGAAGTGCTGTGAGGGAGGAAAAGGTGGTTACCATTGGATTTTTCACTGTCCAGCTCTAAAAGGGTAGCTAAGGGCTCATTCTGTACAGAAAACTATTATTTTACCAAATATTTTAAGAGGATTATAGAGTGTATTTAATGAATTAATATTTTCATGGGCTTTGGAGTTGGAATAAAGGTGATTAAAGAAGAGCTACTGCCCATAAACATGTGTTACTACCCTCCCTGAGAGTTTAGCCCTAAGGCAGATATTTTCCATTCCACGGGTGGAAAACCCAGCAGATGTCTTGGAGACCTTGCAAATAATCCCAGCCCTGGGGGCCTTCACTGCAGACCACCAGGAATTACCACAGCCCTGCAGTCGTATTTTCACAGAAATATAAAGAGTCCCATAATGCAGAAGAGAAGTAGGGACAAATATTTTCTGTCACTGAGCTGTCAGTGAGGATGGCTCAGCTGGACTGATTTATGAGGCCACTCCTCCTCTGTCTCCTTTTTCTCCATGTCCAAAATGTGGGAAAATTTGTCCAAGACTTTATGAGGACTGATCAATCCACTGGAGCTCATTTTCAGGATCAGAAACATCCCAAGCACCAAGACCCTGCTCTGTGGTTGTTCCTTGTGTCTGCAGGGGAGGGATGAAGGGAATGTGATGGGGGAAACAGCTCCTTGTCCCAGGGAATTCCCATCCTGCTGCTCTCATTCCAGGCTGCCACAGACCAGGACAGTAAGGGGAAAATTGTATTACTCACATGTAAATGCTTTCTTAGAAGCTTAAGAGCTGCAGTTGTGAATGAAGCAATTCTGGGAAAAGGGCTGGAGGAGAGACAAAAAAATAAATTACAAGAAACAGGTGCTAGACACAAAAAACATTTCTTCCACAAAACAGTGAGCAACATGACATGAGCTGAAGAGCACCAAGGTACGTCTATTGCTCAGGCACACTTCTTTTTCTAAAGACTATATAAGAAAAACTGAGAATTTGTGGAGATATTGTTAAAAAAAAAACCAAACAAACAAAACAACAAAATCAAAGCAATCCCCCCCCCCGCATGAAAGCCGAACAAAAACCCAACAAAACACTACAAAAAATACACACAGAGTCTTAGAAGACCCAAGCAGTGTCAGGAAAAGCCACATTAGCAGCCACTGCCACCAAGGAGTACTTATTTCTCCTTATTACAAATAATCTGTAGTTTAGAAACATCAACCAAAGATTAATAGTGAAGAATTGAGGTGGAAAAATATGAATATTAGGAAAAATATTCCCAGTGTACAACATCTAATCTGAGGACTACAACACAAAGGTTTGGAAAAGAATCATTCTTAATGATATTAACAGTGGGGTTTTTTCCCCTAAAAACTCAGTGTAAATAACAGTGGTTGTAAATAAGTTAAGACAAAGCATCTATTTCTAATGTTAAAGAATTTTCCCAAGAAATTTGCCTATTGAATGGAAAGCTGGGCTTTTACCTACACCAGTTCATAATTACAGTCCAATCTTTTACCCGCCTGGCCTCCTCCACTGCCTGTATAAAATTCCATTTTAAAAGTGAAAAAAAGACAAAAAAGATCGGAGGGAGAGATGTCAGAAAATTAATCCCAGAACATTATCTCACCTCTTGCTCATGATGCAGACTCTGATTACATGATCATATATTTATGTTCTCAGCATCTGAGGCTTTCCATCCTGATCAAATAAATTCCCAAATACCTCAAAGGCAGAGCTGAAAAACCTTCTAAGTTCGTTGACAGAATTGATAAGATCAAGTAAATGAGGCAGGAGTATTAAAATGACTCTGGTTTTGCAGATCATCACCTCTGCCTCAAATTACAGCCCAAATCTGGCAGAAAAGCAACAGCCAGTGATGTGCTGACTCACCTCCACAGTCATCCTGCCTTTAACAGGAGCCCTGGAAAGTTGGTGGCTCCTGATTTCCAACCCTGGAATGATATCTGGAAATACACAGCTCTGAGCCAAGGAGGATTCAGGATAGAAAAGAGTTGAGGCATGGTCAGGGAGCCAGGGATGGCTTTGAGTCACACATCTGGCTCATTTTCATGTTGGATTCTATTTAGTGAATGAATTAGGGGTCTGATAATAATAGGGAGAATAAAAATAATGTATAAAATAATGAGTAAAGTTGTCAAGTTGCAAAATTTCAGTGATTCTCACCCAGGCAAACATCTGGACCCAATGCATGCACTCTGATGACTTAAATTTCTCCTTCTCATTCAGGAGATCCTGATGGGAATCATAAAATTCCCAATTTAACAGGGATATGTAGGGGCAAATAGCTCATTTTAATGCAGAAGATACATTAGGGAGAATTGACTGAGATAACAAGGAGCATTTCACAAACAAAAATTACGTTCAGTCATTAGAACATTGAATGAAAGCTGAGAGAACGAGAACAACTCCTCCACTTAATGCCTGCACGGGATTATTATCTCCCTGCAGCTCCACACAGGCACCAGAGTCGCAAAACAAAATAAATTTTAAGAATGAGACGGTTTATACACAGGAAAAACCCCTTTGTGCTGAGTGCCAACAAAGAACACACTGTACATTAATTGCTGCTCTCCAGTCCAGACCATCTGTGTGTGGAGGTAATGAAGGCTGGCAGCGCTGCTGCTGCTGCTTTTGCAGCTGAAAGGGCCCCAAAAGCACAGCTCAGCCACCTCTCCAAGCCAAGGAGGGGGCACAGAGGGTGTGACAGGGATAATGAGGGGCAGACGATCCCCACAGCCCCAAAAACAGAGCCCTGTCCCCGCTGTGCTTCCCCAGGGACAGCATGTCCAGTGCACATGGCCAGGGCTGCAGCCTCAAACACCCAGGGCTCGTGGGGATGGCAGCTGGGAGCACTCTGCTTTCATCCTGTTCACAGGCAGTGGGGAAAATGTCAGTAATCTGAGCTAAAACACAAGGATAATGAACAATCAGAATGCTGGGTAGCAGCACTGAGATTAAAACAGCCATAAATCATCTGGTTTGCTCTGCAGGAACTGCAGTGTGAGATTGCATTACCATGGAACAGCAACAGGCAAGAGCACAGCACTGGGACAGCACTGGCATTTACACCCCAGTGACACTGAGGGACAGGGAACAGGCACAGAACCCATGGCAGTGACAGGGCACAGGCACAGATCCCACAAAGGGAAATGTTCCCCCATGGCAGTGACAGGGAACAGTCACAGATCCCATAAAGGCAAATGTTCCCCCATGGCAGTGACAGGGAACAGGAACAGAACACAAAAAGGGAAATGATCCCCCATGGAGGTGACAGGGCACAGGCACAGAACCCATGGAGGGGAATGTTCCCCCTGGCAGTGACAGGGCACAGGCACAGATCCCATAAAGGGAATTGTTTTTTCCTGGAGTTTTTGAGGACACACGAAAGGTGCAGCCCTGGGAGCTGCGGGTTGCTGCTGCCTTGGGGTGCCACCCATCCATCCCTGCAGGATGGGTGATCAGTGACCTCCAGGCTCTCTCCCTGTGTTCCAGACAGCTCTGGGCTGCTGCTGAGCTGCTCTGCTGGCCAGGAGGAAGGGGTGAGTTATCCCTGAGTGTGTGCCTGCCCTCCAGGCACCCCAGAGAAGGCAGCAAGGCTCAGGCAGGGTCTGTGCAGCTGACTGGTGAAGCCAGACCTCACTGCAGCTCTGGCAGCTGTCCTGTCGCTGCTCCTGCTCACACTATCAGTTTTGGGATGTGGGTGGCCAAAAACAAGCCATTTTCATAGATGTGTAATTCACACAGCTCTCTGGAAGGATGTGGCCATGTTGCTGCAAAGCTGCTCTTTGGAAAGCTGGATTCATCAGCTCCCAGCCTGCTGAGGAAGACTGATGACTTGTCATTATTTTCTGGCTTCAAAACCAACTGGGAGAAGATAGAGGTTCTACTGCTTTCCAGATTTTTCCCCAGGAAATCTGTCCTGATCTCGGAAGGTTTGGTGTTTTTCCCTTTTATTTTCATTGTACTGCCAAAATGCTATGAAGCATTCAGGTGTTTGGAATTCTAAATAACACATTGACATGGGGAGGAAACATTTTTCACCATTAATTAAAATCCTGCAAAGAGCTTGTGACAGATGGAAGGGATTGAACCTATTGCTATAGGGAAAGGTCAATTCCATTACAATGATTTTTCACTCCAAAAAATTAATTATTCATTGTTGAAGATACCCCTGGAGAGGCTAAAGAGGATTTTTTTTCCCCAAAGTCAGAACAACTCTTCAAAGAGTTCCTATCAGATGCAAAAGGCATTCCTGTACTCAGACCAAAAAGCTGGAGATAAGTTTCTACTCCATCCATGTGCCTAAAAAATGCTAATTTTTTCATTGATTCAAACTGATCTGCTATAATGTCAAATGCTTATTAAATTTCCCAGAATTCCATTCTAACAGGGACACAGGTTTTGTAAAAATCTGGATGTTTTCCTTTATATAAACTGGTTTTCATTTCACAGAATCACAGAACATCCAGATCTGGAAGGGACTCCCCAAGGACCATCCAGTCCAACTCCANATGTTCCCCCATGGCAGTGACAGGGAACAGGCACAGAAACCATGGAGGTGACAGGGCACAGGTATAGATCCCATAAAGGGAATTGTTCCCCATGACAGTGACAGGGAACAGGCACAGACCCCATGGCAGTGACAGGGCACAGGCACAGATCCCATAAAGGGAATTGTTTTTTCCTGGAGTTTTTGAGGACACATGAAAGGTGCAGCCCTGGGAGCTGTGGGTTGCTGCTGCCTTGGGGTGCCACCCATCCATCCCTGCAGGGTGGGTGATCAGTGACCTCCAGGCTCTCTCCCTGTGTTCCAGACAGCTCTGGGCTGCTGCTGAGCTGCTCTGCTGGCCAGGAGGAAGGGGTGAGTTATCCCTGAGTGTGTGCCTGCCCTCCAGGCACCCCAGAGAAGGAAGCAAAGCTTAGGCAGGGTCTGTGCAGCTGACTGGTGAAGCCAGACCTCACTGCAGCTCTGGCAGCTGTCCTGTCGCTGCTCCTGCTCACACTATCAGTTTTGGGATGTGGGTGGCCAAAAACAAGCCATTTTCATAGATGTGTAATTCACACAGCTCTCTGGAAGGATGTGGCCATGTTGCTGCAAAGCTGCTCTTTGGAAAGCTGGATTCATCAGCTCCCAGCCTGCTGAGGAAGACTGATGACTTGTCATTATTTTCTGGCTTCAAAACCAACTGGGAGAAGATAGAGGTTCTACTGCTTTCCAGATTTTTCCCCAGGAAATCTGTCCTGATCTCGGAAGGTTTGGTGTTTTTCCCTTTTATTTTCATTGTACTGCCAAAATGCTATGAAGCATTCAGGTGTTTGGAATTCTAAATAACACATTGACATGGGGAGGAAACATTTTTCACCATTAATTAAAATCCTGCAAAGAGCTTGTGACAGATGGAAGGGATTGAACCTATTGCTATAGGGAAAGGTCAATTCCATTACAATGATTTTTCACTCCAAAAAATTAATTATTCATTGTTGAAGATACCCCTGGAGAGGCTAAAGAGGATTTTTTTCCCCAAAGTCAGAACAACTCTTCAAAGAGTTCCTATCAGATGCAAAAGGCATTCCTGTACTCAGACCAAAAAGCTGGAGATAAGTTTCTACTCCATCCATGTGCCTAAAAAATGCTAATTTTTTCATTGATTCAAACTGATCTGCTATAATGTCAAATGCTTATTAAATTTCCCAGAATTCCATTCTAACAGGGACACAGGTTTTGTAAAAATCTGGATGTTTTCCTTTATATAAACTGGTTTTCATTTCACAGAATCACAGACCATCCAGATCTGGAAGGGACTCCCCAAGGACCATCCAGTCCAACTCCAGGACACCCCAAAAATCCCACCCTGTGCATCCCTGACAGCATTGTCTGAACACTCCTGGAGCTCTCTGGGGCTGTGACCATTCTCCATAGGGACACTTTGATTTTTTTCCTGAAAACAATAAGTGTATGTGTGCCTAGGGAGGAAAAAAACAAGTGTTCGTAGCAACAGTAAAAATGGAAAATAAACATGGGAATCCCATATCCAGTACTGGATTCTCCAGCGGAAGAGAGAGACAGAGCTGCTGGGAAAATTCCAGTGGAGAGGCACTGAGGTGATTGAGAGACTTGAGCATCTCTGGTACCAGGAAAGGATGAGAAAGCTGGGATGGAGATCCCTTCAATGTCCATGGAAATCCAAAGGGAGGGGTCTGGGACATGAGCCAGGACCTTCCCAGCTCAGTGACAGTGGGTACAAACTGAAACCCAGGAGGTTCCAGCAGAACATCAAACCCCACTGCTTTATGTGATTGTGACAGCACTGGACTGCCCAGAAAAGTTGGGGAGTCTCGATACTTGGAGAAATTCAAAAAACTTGAAGAGTTATCTGGTGCTGGCAGCCTGCTCTGGGTGACCCTGCTTGGGCAGTGGGGTGGGGCAAGGACACCTACAGAGATCCCTTCTTTCCTCAACCTTGGAGTCTGTGACCCCAGGCCTTGTTTAATGTGCTCTGCTTCAGAAATGGCTGGGAATGGGGACACAGGAGAAAGCCAGTGCTCCTCTTTGAGCACCTAAATGTGCTTCCCAAACACCCAGCTTGAATGCAGAGGATGCTGAGGGTCAGCCCTTGCTCTGCTGAACATCCCTCCAGAGTTAGGGGGGGTTTCAGCCCTTCCACTGCAACAGCACAAAGGCAGTCTTGCCCCCAGAAACTGAGACTGAAAATTCTGGTCTGAACCATCAGCTCTATTCCAATGGCAAAGATTGGAAAATTCCAAAGGTTTACTCCTCCCCACATTTCTCTCAACTGCTGATGTAATGGTCCAGGAAATGCCAACAGTGAGCAGAGCACTCATCCTCTTTTGGCAGGAGGAACAGGAACAGGGGTCAAGAGTTCCCAGGAAAAATTGACAAGATTGTGCCATTGTGCCAACGGACAAAACAAATCTATTTTTCCAGGCTGCCTGTTCTTCCATGGCGGGATTTAAATTAAATCCCACAATGGCCAACATTTTTAGAGTCTGTGTGAGCAGAAGATGTGGCCTCCTTTTCCCACCTTGGGACTGAAACAGCTGATAATAGAGTGAGCTGGATAATTCTGACTCCAGATATATTTGAGCACTGTCTGAAACCTGATTGTGCATGACTTTCAGGGAGCATAAGCCATGAAAAGTACCTTTGATACAGCCTAAAACTCCCCAATCTTTTTTCACTTTTATAGTTTCATAGCCTTGCAAGCTTGAAAATTCCTTCGAGAGCATGTGGTAAAACAAAAAAAAATGAATGTAAGTAACATATTCTTGCAATTGGTGCCAGCCCAGTGGGACTGAAAATGTGTTGTGCAAAGATGTGGGGAAGCCAAGAGTGCAAGAATTCCCTTCTTTCCAAAAGTTAGAAGTTCAACATCTCTCCATGAGACATGAAAAAAAAGAAAAAAACAGATGAAAAATGTGAAGCTACAAAATCTCACTGAAATCTTCAGCCTGACCCAGGGACCAGAGTCTCATTTGCTTTATGACACTTTAAACCTTCCACTAACAAATCAGAAATAAACACGGAGGATGGGAATTTGCACCCAAAGCTGCCCTGAAATGTTCTGGCAGAATAAAGTGACATATTTCATTATTCCTTAATCTTCTACAAATGTGGCCTGCAGCCAAAAGGACAGCCCTGGCTTCCAGAACTCTGATTCACACATCTGACTGAGATCTGGTCCTAGACTAAAAGCTTTTCCAGTTGCACACATTTTTACCTGATTCCAAAGAAATTCACTGGTTACAATGATGGGGTTTAAAGGAGAGGCTGTGTGAGGCTGTTTCATCTTCAATTTAGTCCATACAGGTAAAGCAGGACAGAAGGAGTTTGATCCCACCTGAAACAAGAGTCTCACAGAGAGATGAGTCTTTGCTGCAAATTTAATCTAACTTGTAAGAAAGAGAACACATTAAAATTTTTGGAAGTCCAAATGAGTATTTTGAGTTTTTGAGCCATCATATTTTCAATCTTGCCTGAAAGTCCAAAGTATATTCTGACTTTTTCTTGATGACTGTATCTAAGTAATTTTTGTCATTAGAAGATTGATTGTTTGCAAATATTTCCCAAATTTGTAAATGAAGTACGTGACATGAAAAAAATTAAACTGCTACCTATAAAAAAAAGAACAACCAAACCATCCTAAATTGACTACCTCCTTCCCTGCACTGGGACAAAAAGAGCAGTATGACAGAAGCCATATCAGCTTAGCTGCCTGAATATGTTGTTGAAATAAAACACACTGACCTTGTTTCCTGAACAATCCATTCCACATATTACTTTTGAATGAGTTCTTGCTGCAGAAAGGCAGGAATAATAGTCAAACACACCTCTGCAAAAGCAAAGATTCAAATCATTTTCCTATTATCTCCATTACAATCAAATTACTTAAGCGCAGTGTCTCTTCAGGATGATAGAAATGCATATTTTGATAGATTTCAAGCCCTCTCCAGCAAGGTCACTTCTAAATGAAATGAAATACTCCCATTTCACTCTTCTGGTAGTCAGTGCACGATTTTTACACAAGGCAAAAACGTAGCTGGTCCTGACTTGAACAACAGTGGGGGCAATAATGACAAGGAAACTTTTCACCCACCCTGCTAAGTGGGTTTGGGGAACCATGGGAAAGCTCCTGAAAATCTCTCTGCAGTTACTTTCTGTGCCGATTGTTTGCTAGGAGAAAGTTACAAAGTGGCAGGAAAAATACTCTGCAAATCCACAGGACCAGCCAAAAAAAAGTGACAAATTCAGAGAAGGAAGGCATTCTTCTGTGTGGGAGAAGGATGGTGTGGATGTGTTCCCAGTGCACCCCAAGGTGAAAAACCAGTCAAGAGTTTCCATGGCAAAGTGCCCAAAGCTGTAAAAAAACTATATTAGGCACAGTTATAGCTTAGTGAATAAAAACAAATTGTAGCTATTTCCACAAGTGCATGTAGGGGATTCCAGTCCAACTGGAAGGACCTTATAGATATTTGCAAAGTGTCCCATTTATTAATGAAAATACCTGTGTATAATGAAATTTTGGGCATTATTTAACATTAAGTCATTAATATCAATGAGTACGTGAAATACAAATAGATTGTTTCCAAGGTTATGGGTACCAGCAGAAACATAAGAGAATTTTAGTACAAATTCTAGCTTGTAAATGATTTTGGGATTAGTATGCACCCAAAGACAAGAATAAATGTTCTCACACAGACAAATCAGTACTCACACAAACAAATCAGATCTCTTCATCACGTTTGTTCATTAAAAAAAGGCCTCTTTTAAAAAATGAGGTTTCTACAAGTCCTTATCTTTTGATTTTTTTTTCAACTTCCTAATGAAGAAGAGCATAATTATGTAAACAGCTTCTTGGGCTGTTTGCATGACCACCCTTTTTAATGTCACTGAGACTTTACAGCCTGACTGGTAGTTCACGTCAACACTCTGGCTACCAGGAGCATCTGAAAGGGGTGAATAGTTCTGTTCTAGCTCTGCCTCCATTTCTGATCAAGCAGGGTTAAGCCTGTTCCCTTAAAACAGATAAAAATCCCACCCAAACACAGTGAAATGGTCACAAACACATGACTGTGACAAGAAGTGCTGCTTCATCCATGTCACACGGCTGTCCTGATGCTACTGACGGACCAGGACTGTCCAGGGTCCTGCTCAGAGGAGAGGCAGGGCTGGTGTAAGAGACCCTCATCTGTCTCACAATCATCGAGATGGACAGAGACTGAACACCCCAAAACCCCCAAGGTGGGCAAGGGGGGACTTTGGCTCAAAGAAGTCTGGGCCAGATCGAGGTGGGATGTCTGCCAAGTGCCAGTGCTCAGGCTGCTGAACAAGGTGTGAGCTATGGACAATTGCACTGTTCTTACTGTGAAGGGATGGAGAACTGCATGGTTTGTGCTGTACACCTTACAGAACAATGTGCATTCTTTCCCCATCTCTTGGCCGATTTTCCTCCACTTCAGAACCCCTTGGCCTGCTGCTGTATGCTTTCAAAAAGACTATAAAGAGACTCTTTGAGAAGACCCTGATGAGATCTCCCCAACGGACTTCAAGGAATCCATGGAATCCGGACCTCGAGGATTTCGTCTGAGCTGTTGGTAGCTATAACCCCACTCTCTCTCTCACCTTCTCTCTTTTCCTCCCTCTCACCCTCTTCTATCGCATAAATCCAATAAAATTGCTCATGATTTTCAACACATACTTGCCCCTTGTTTCTTTTGCACTCTGAGATTCAGATAACAAACCATCACGACTTCTGCTTTCGCATAAATCCAATAAAATTGCTCATGATTTTCAACACATACTTGCCCCTTGTTTCTTTTGCACTCTGAGATTCGGTTAATGAACCATCACAACTTCTGCTTGGGTTAAGCAGTTCGTGGCAGCTGGAACCCAACCTCTGGCAGATGATGCACTCCAGGACACTGCTCACACTTCCCAAACAAAGCCTTAGTTCCCGCTGGAGCCACTCCCTGGTTATTGTTTCCTGTGTTTCACACCAGCTGCCCATCCGTGTTATCAAATAATCTCCAGCAGGAGCTTTTAGGAGAGTGGCTGGGCAGTGTGATGGATAATGCAGCATTTTGAGCTGTCTGTCCATGAACAGGCCCCATTCCCCCACCCTGGCACTGGGGGTGCTCCCAGGTGGCTGTGCCAGCCCGTGCCATGGCCACACTGCCACTGTCACTGCAGCAGGAGCAGAGTGATTGCAGCCAGCCTGCATCCATCACCGGGCACAGCATGAACACACAGCCATGGCAATAGAACAATATCCATGATAAATGCCTTCCCCCCTGAAATCCCCATGCCTCAGCGTTTAGAGATGATGCATGGCCAGACTTCACCCTGACATTTTCCCCTAGCAGCAGACTGTTGTCCTGTGACATTT
This sequence comes from Malurus cyaneus samueli, assembly GCA_009741485.1. Classification (NCBI taxonomy): domain Eukaryota; kingdom Metazoa; phylum Chordata; class Aves; order Passeriformes; family Maluridae; genus Malurus; species Malurus cyaneus. The sequence continues at coordinate 4,289,795 of CM019224.1, forward strand.
TTCTCTGAAGACATATCAGACACATTTTTGGGGAGGAAGAACAGGAATGGACTTCTACACTCACAAAAGGAAAGAAACAACTACTACTTAAATGAGGAGTTCAGATGAGGCACAGCTTTGTCAGAATTTTAATAACAGGATGCGTTTGGATCCCTTTTCTCATGTAACATTTACCAATATTTTTTTCAGACCCTGCTTTAGCATATTTTTTCCCATCTTCCTCTCCAGGTTCCCAGCACCTCTTCTGACAGTTCTCTCTTAGTGGAGATGATTATTCCTAGGACAGGGAAAACAATCCTTTGCAGAACTCCACAGCTGCTTGGTTCACGTGGGGAAAAAGAATCTGCTTCTCATCTTACATCTTCATCGGACTGTTTGCTGCAGCTGTGGTGGTTGTGAGAGGGAAAAAGTCACTGAGCTGACTTACAGCAGGCAGAGTCTGAAGGACCCTCGGGATTTATACCTGTTAGAATCATCTTTTCCAAAAATTATGACTCCAACACCTTCCTACCACATTCTCATCTACAGTACACAAAACGTCAGTGAAAACTGTGATATTGTGACAAAAGGCTAAGCCTGTTTTGCTCTTTTTTCATGAGGCATGGGGAAACTACGGAAAAGAAGCCCCGTCACAGAGCACTGTTATGTGTTTATGGGCTGGAGATACATTTCCTCGGTGATATGGCATTAAAGCTTTAAACAGTTCTGTGCTTTAGGCAGTAAAGAGGAGGCTAATGAGGCCATCTCAAAAGGGGATCAGTGAAACTTTCATACGGCTCCACAACTTCAGCAACTTTTGTGACTTGCTTCCCACAGAAAGTAGAAAGAGGAATTTTAAAAGAAATTGCTTTAATGCTATTCATTCCTCACCACCTGCAAAGCTGTGCCGACTTACTGCTCAAGGTTTAAAAGCTTATGGATTGGGAAGGAGGCAAACAATAAACACCTTTTAGCAGCCTTGAAAGGAAAGTAGCACAGCTGAAAACTTTTCTCACTGTTTTATCAGCCCACAGAGCTGCTACTCGGAATTACAATACAAGCCCCAGGTTTGAGCTGGAGGGATCAGTGCATGGCAAAAGCAGGTGATGGCAAGACACTGCATCTTGTGGCATGAACTTCATCACTCAATGAAAGGTAATCCTGAAGTGAGTAGTATATATTACCCTATTTTTAAATTCAGAAGGGCTTAAAATAGGAAGAAAGGCACTGAAGCATTTTAAAGACGTAGAAAAAAAGCCTATTACCCACTGAAGTTCATTACCACTGGTAATACAATTGGATTTCACAAAACCAGTTTGTAAATAATTGCACATGAACTGCACATGGCTGCTCACGGTTTACACATGATTACAGCTTGATTGCAGAGACAACCATACAAACAACGAGCTCAATTTACCCAATGGTTGTAGACATTTTGCAAATGGATTCTGTACACTTAAACCCATTTAGTTAAACGCACTCAGTAAATATTTTTCAGCTGTGAGCCCATGCAGGGTGCCCAGTGAGGGTTTTCTATAGTTCAGTGCTCAGAATTCAGCAGAGACCCTTCTGCTGCTCTCAGACTCAACTGCTTTTCACGTTTTGTCCTCTCCTCTCATCTCTGTGTAATTTTTATTTTTTGGGAACTGATCAAAACCCCATCGCAGTCAATGCAGGACTCCCAGCAGTAATATGTCCCAGGCTCCTGTGTTAGAAATTGCTACCATGAACAATCACAGGGAATGCACACCCATTCCCAGGGACAGCCACGAGTTCCTCACGGTGCCCTGCTGGTGGCACAGGAGGGGACACTGCCTGGCCAGGTGATGCTGGGACAGCTGCCAGGGTGCCAGAGAAAGTGAGGGCCAAGAACCTGAGAGTTCTCAGAAGATTTGCTCCAAACATATCCTTCTTTTTCTACCTCTCCATCCTGTCCCTGGAAACCATCCAGTTCCAGCCCGTGCCGAAGCTGCCAGCTCCAGACTGCCACTGTCACCGGGAGGAGCTTTCCAGAACACTCTGTGCATCCCCATCCCTGCTGCAGCCTGCTGGATGCACAACCTCCAGAGACCAGAGTGAAGCTGGCCAAGTCTGCCAGGAGGTTTCTGCCAGAACTTCACGGTCATTAGATGGAACAACACCTGTAACACCTCAGGCATGCAGGACAAAGAACATTCACTATCAAGGAACTGGAAAACCAAAATTATTTATAAGTGTTTTCTTAATAGGTGTTGGAACAGGGAAAGACAAAAAATTTCTCTACTCACC